>JBBPQR010000574.1:0-10140 GCA_038092615.1 Boletus sphaerocystis | reverse complement strand
GCGATCGAGAACAAGGCGGTCGTCTGGATGGAGTTGAGGTTACCCTGGCGCGTCAACTGAGTGCCAGCAGGGCGTGGTTGCACAGTCAAGACGCCGTGTCCGTCATTTCGCACTTCGCGTGTTTCGATCGTGATGTTGGGTAGGCACGTCAAGATGGCCAACGACCACGTCTCGTCAGTGAACGCGAGCGTAAAAGTAGTATTTAGGCTCGACATGTCAAGCGTGAGATTGACAGGTGAGCCTGTGACGCAGCCAGATTGGCATTGGCCGAGGAGGAACACTGTTGATCCATCTGTGGGGGGTGCTTGTGTAGTGTGGTTGGTCACGGTAGACGTGGGATCTTTGACAGTGGCAAAAGGAGTAGACGAAGATCCCGCTAAAAGGCGACAAGAAATTGGTACTTCGGAATAGAACGAACCAGTCTACACAGCTCACATATGTCCAAAGATGTCACTTGAACGGCCAAGTCGAAATCGGGAAGGTATGCAGTTGCAAAGTATGCATCGATAGCAGACGATAGATTGAAGGGCATTTGAATGGGTGTGGTAAGATTTGTGGAAGCCCAGGAGCACGTCGGGTTAACCCCAATCACGTCAGTCAACCATCTCGCACTGGTAGCAGTGGAGACATCGAGGGGCATAGGTGCAATGTACGTCACATAGTCCGATTCCGAAGTGTTTGCTATCCCAAAAGAATACTGGACGCCGAGTTCCATTTCGGCCCACGCGATAGAGGCTGCTGTGACAGCGTTCAAAGATGCATTGAACGCCGGTTGGAAAGGAGACGATCCGCTAAAAAATGCCAGAGTGAACAGTGTACAGGTTCAAAGGGTGATGTACACACTTCAACACGCTCTGAGCAGGCACCGCTCCAACAGCGAATGCCATTATCGCTCCATCAGCCAATACACTGTTGATCGTCACTATTCACGATTAAAGATAGGAACTTCCTTGAGAAGCATTGCCAGTGCAGGCGACTTACGGGCACCCGGAGCAAGCGTTGCCACAATCCAGACCAAGAGCGAAGCAACGATTCCTAGAATATAATAGTTGGAGCATGTATGTTTCCACATTGCCGCCATCATGTCAATGTTTCCGAAGGTCGGATTTGATATATGGTTGATTGTTTCCAATGGAATGCCATGAGTCTGAGATTCCAAAATGCGGAAAAATTCTTCGCTCTATGTATCTGGTATATTAGCAACTTCACCTGCCTGCATATTGTGCTTACCTTCAAGTCAGAAATAATATTGTAGATCGGATAAAGCGCTATCGAGATAATGATGATACTGATGGAAGTGATACCACCTTTGATAGCGGCTACAGGATTCGGCGTAAGCGATTACATACACAAAGATCGACGGGATAAAAGACCTACTGTAATGCTGTGGAGTGACAGCATAGAGGCCGTATGTATTGACCGGTACTGCCTTACCATGGACAACATAACAGAATGCGAGATAACCAATGGCTACGAGTGGTAAGAGAGCCATCTCAAGGGGTGTCTTAATGACACGCCATGCAGGCGGACGAATGGGCGATGTGCCTTTCTGAAATAGCCTAGGTGTGCGGAACTTGCTAGAGTGTAGCACGGGATGTTCGGTCGCATCCGGTAGGTCTGGATCGTCTTTGAGAGGTTTGAGGGAAGGTGAAATAGCGCCTTCCGGAGGGGATTGCAGGGGACTATAGGATGGTTCTGCCATGAAGGGCGTGAACTAGGCAGAAGAAACAGTAATGAGCGTAAGTGGAGCTACAGGTGGGGCAAGTAGCAAGAGGCGTTAGACCATACAATCGTTCAGATGAGAGAAGACGATACATACCACTAGCACCTGGGGAAGATGGGTGAAAAATACACGACGGTGATTTGGACTCAGAAGCCCCCTGTAGCCTAAGCCTTTAATCACAGCATCCGAGAATGGATAGTGTTGAGGTAAACTTGGGAGAAGACAGCTGTCAAAAAGCGGCTAATTAGTTCATTCCTTCACAAATGACGAAGAATAAGTATGCCGTTGGAAAGGGACGAAAAGCAGGCCTGGATTCATTGAAATCACTACGGCTGCCTTCCTGCGACCCGGTGTTGCCCAAGCTAGTTGCAAGCCTGGTAGTGACCTCAAGTTGGAGTCCGAGACTCGGCAGTATCCCATGGTAAGCGAGCAACGGATCCTTTCACTTGGCACCCTATCAATTACGTTCACAGCATGAGAAAACTTGCCAGGCGCGATGTTCAACCGACTCCACTCCACTTGAATGCTTCAACGAGTTGTAGTACTCAATCATATCAATGATGCGGAGACTTTAGCCTGAGTATTGTTGAGGAACTGTTACTGAAGAGTGACAAAGGGCCGCATCTTGGAGTTCAACGGGGGTTACGCCTACCACGACGGATTGGCGGGTTCCGACGGAAACTTGAAGTTGAACTCAGGCTTGGCGTGCACTGGCTTCCTGTCAAATTTATCCCCAAATGAGCTCGTGCAGCGCATTTCGCAACATATGTGGCTGTCTTGAGTATCTGCTCATGGGGCGATGCCTGGGTGAGTAACTTGAAGTAATAGCAGTGGTGTTTGCTGACAGGTTACATGTGTTGCCCAGATCGCCACTGATGAAAAAAAAAAAAGTTCCGGATTCAAAACGCAATGTCCAAGTAAGTCATAGTTGGGCTGACCCTGGAGGTGACGGCACCTCTGAATCAGGAGTCCCTTTTCCTGTCATCACCCACCGGTTGTCTCGTTGACTGTTTTCTGCTCCGAGTCTCTGCATTGGCGTAGCACCCTCCATTACTTGTGTACGTTCAAGAGATACTCGAGTGCACTTTGCTTTTGAGAATGCACCCGCTTCCAGTGCACGTTATACTTGGTTCAATATTATTTGCGTCCTCATATGTGGAAGCAGATTCAGACAGTAAGCCTTCGTGCAGAATTCTGAGACCATTCACTGACCTCACTGGTACACACGTGTAGCATGGGCCACGCTCCCGATGGGCGTCGCACCCTATCTCACAGACTATGATTACGTTCCTTCCACTGTGCCAGTTCTGTTCGGGACACCTCCTCAACAAATGAACCTAACTGTTGACGTGTCGGCCGGGACTATTGCCACGTATGGGTCTGACTGTATCCTCTGCGCTGGAACAACATTGTTCGATCCGTCTTTATCATCGACGTTCAAGGTATGGCCTTGGGCTTTTCCCCCCCTCTGAAAATACCACGAGGACGATCTGTCGTGGTAACTCGAGTTGAATCATTTACTAAGTACTTTGTGGTAGACAAATAACACTCCTTGGGATCGGTCTATCCCATCATTCGGCGGGATAGACGTTTCTGACACAGTCGGGTTCGCGGGCCTTTTGAGTGCCGCAGACCAACCTTTTGGCAAGTGATGCATTTCCTGGTCTCAAGGCGTTCATATTCAAGTATTCCTTCTCCTTGCAACAGTAAATATTCTCCAGGGTTCTAATATAAATTTTTCGTCCATCATCTTGAATGGTCATTTCGGTCTATTCCTCAATCCACTCAATACTACCGCCGTCAAACAACATGTCTTCAGCCGACTGTACGACTCGTCTTCTCTCCTCAATCCTGTTATCGGTATGCGGTTTGATCCTGCAAACCCCAAGATTACGATTGGGGCACTCGATCCAAACGACTATGAAGGGACGATCAATTGGGTACAGCTCAACCAGAATCCAGACCCCAACGGTGATTATTTCAACACGTTCAACTTTGATGGCGTAAAGGGCTACGATGGCAAATTCGTACCTTATACAGGAACCTTGAGTGCCGCACTCGATTCTTGTGAGAATATGGTGTTTCTGTTTCGATCGATCCGAATCTGATGTTGCTTGATCTAGTCTCGTTTTATGTTTCTCTTCCCAGTGCAGAAGCTTATTTTAACAACACCGACTCAACGGGACCCGTTCCGCAGCCTGTTGGGATTTCTGGAGACACTGGGATTCCGGAGTACAATTGCTCGTCCTACGTTGCTGCCTATACGGCTTCATCCGGTCCCCCTGACTCACCATATGTCGCATTGACAGCGACGATCAACGGTGTCGACTATCCGATTGATTCCACAGGCAATTTGTTAAGACCACCGTCTATGGCATCCTCTGCTGGGTTTTGTCCCGTAGGTATCAAGAATAGGAGTGATACTGCACAGCCAAGCGTTGTGCTAGGGCTTCCGTTCCTGCGAAGCGTCTACGTGTGCGTCTCTCCAGGTCCACTTTTGCTTGCAATGCCGATCAAGATTTAATTCAGCGCGTACCGATTCCCGACGGATGATTGTCCAGGCTACTATGGGTTCGCCTTTACACACGGGTCTAACCGAACACAGTCGCAGATATCGCAAACGCCGGCGGCGACACCGACCAACAGTGCACAGTGCTTGTCTCTCGCTACGCCTACTTCGACGCCGACAGCCAACGTGGTGCTAGCACAAGAAGCATTCGCTTTCAAGGACACGTATGCAATTTACGGGCAACAAGGAGCGGAGCAGGTACCGTTAATGGGTACAAACGATCTCCCTAAAATGGTGTGGAATTGGACGGCATCATCGGGGTGAAGGACAGTGGATGACCTAAAAGAGGTGGTGATACGGAGAGGCGTTTCCCAACCTCAGCCCGCCTATTTATACTTGAATAGCATGAAGCAACACCCGTTGACGTGGTGCACTGACTGTCCGAATGTGACTTTCATTCCACATAAACACAATCGCCCTTGGTGAGGTCATAAAAGGGCTTTCGAGTTAGAGTTTGGCAAAGATTGCCAGCGCTCTATAACTTCAGAATTGTGTATGAGCATATACCGCCAGATATGCAGGACAATACGAGATTCAAATGATACAAAATGAGCACGCGCGATCACGATTGAGATTCAGAAGTAACCTGTGTCTTGACATCGACATTAATCTGAAGTTTCAGTGTCAGAGTAGGACGAACACACCCGTTGGATGCTGGCCGCATTTTGATTCAATGTTTTAAGCGGACGCGAGTTATGGAAGCTGATCCAACACGACTTCCATCTCGTTCACACGGCCGCCTGTAGAGCTCGAAGAGAACACATCGGCACCGGAAGCAAGCGACTCTATGAGGAGCGCTAGCCGTGATGGGCTGAGATTCGGTTCCTATCCACCGACCACCGAACGCGTTGAGTTCAAGCAACGGTGCTACAGTGTCCCTCTGAGGGCCGCACACACCTTGCGTATTTCCTCGAGATCCTCCTTGAAGCCCTCCGCAACAGACGCCATCCAGAATTTGCGAAATTTTTCCTTGAGAGCTTGCTCGCTCTCTGGTGTGTTTTTGGGGATAAAGGGTGGTATGTCCACGGCAGGTTGTGGAGAGGGTGAGTCGCGCTGCAGAGGAGGTTCAGGGCATCCAGGTCTGGCTGACGTATCGATGTCCTCTACGCCTTGACCCTGCGATTCCTCAGACGAGGAAGACACATCGTCTGTATCCGTATCTTCCGGCGTGGTCTTGCGTGGTCCAACCGACGCGCCTGATGAAGAGTCCTCTTCAGAAGACGACGAATCTGACACGACTCTTCTCTTCCGTTTTCTGTTTCTCTTTCTTGCTTGTCCTGGCATCGTAAAAAACAAAGTCTACTACGTCTTCGCAAGCCGAGAAGCCGGTCGGAGTGTGAAAATAGGTCGGCCCGAGTGCACTCACTCGTTGACTGCGGTACACGGAGCACTTTTCACGCTTACCCTCATCCCTTTGAGAGACTTACCAGACATGCAGTTACCACCCGGACTTGTCGCGCTGGTGCGCCTCCTCCCTCGCCTGCTGTCCGCACCAGCAACGGTATACATCAGTCTCCGAATTTACAATGCAGTTCTTGGAGAACCCGCCCCACGATGGTTGTGTATCCCAGCATACCTATTGGTGTTGCCAGCCACGTTCGCAGCAGGGGTTCTGTATGATCAAACTAGAGACCACAGAGAGGCAGCACGTCGCGGGGCAGTTATGCCTCCAAGCATAAACTCTAGCTGGCCAGGCGCGCTAGACAAGCTTTCCGAGCTCCTGTGGAACTTCAGTAATGGCTATCTAGGCGAGTTCATCTGTATCTTTAGTCATCCTTCCCCGATGCAGATCTCTTAACCTGTACGACTCTAGCCGAGTGTGCCGAGAGTGAATTCGAAAAAGTTGGAAATACGCTCAACTATCGTTTATTGTATGAAAACAGAGCAAGTTCTTTGTTGTTGACATTTGACACGAGCTGAACGATCTATATTAGATATTCACGATTGAGCCCGAATACGTCAAGGTGGGCCAGCCCTTATTATTTCTATCTTAGCGACGTGACCTGTATTCAGGCGATTCTCGCAACGCAATTCACTTCGTTTGTCAAAGGTGACGAGGTTCCAGCAGATCCTCAGATGTACTAAAAAACGTGCACAGGACCCATCTTCCACGATCAATTCAATTCTCTTTTAGGAACCGGCGTTTTCAATTCTGATGGTAAGTATCCTCCAAACAGACATGTTTTATCCTTTGGACTCATCACCTTTTTGTCTATAGCCGACATTTGGAAGTATGCACAAGACGCGTTGTTTTAGTCTTTTCATCCGCTCACAGACACTCTGCAGATTTCATCGCACGATGACCCGTCCATTCTTCGCCAAAGATCGCATCAGCGACTTTGACATCTTTGAAAAACACGCCCAAGACGCCATCCATCAGATGAAGACTCGTCTGCGTGAAGGATACCCCGTCGACTTTCAAGATGCGGCGCAGCGCTTCACGATTGATTCGGCGACCGAGTTTCTGTTTGGAAAAGACGTCCGTACCCTCTCGGCGAGCCTTGTCTACCCACCGTCATCCCCACTGTCCAAGGATCCGACGTTCTTGAACCATCCAGCCAATCGCTTCATCCGCGCGTTGTCGGCATCGCAAATTGCCACAGGCTATCGGTCCAACTATGGGTCCTCCTGGCGCATCACTGAGTTTTGGAATAACCAAGTCGAAAAACACATGAAGGTCTGCTTTGAATTCATTGACCCTATCATTTCGGACATGCTTGCGAAGAAGCGAGAACAAAGCCATCTTGGACTTGACGTCAAGGACACCACGGGGGACGTCAAGGATGGAGAGACACTCTTGGCACATCTGACGAATTGCACAGAAGGTTCGTGAACTTCATGCTGCAACACAGGGGCTGTTGATGGATTTCTCAGATCAAACAATCCTCAGGGACGAGACGTTGAACATCATGATCGCTGGTGGAGATACAGTGAGTGCAATTCCGTATGACATGGTGAATCTCGTCCTGACCACGATTTTCACCAAAAGACTGCTACCACGCTGACATTTGCAGTCTACATGCTCAGTCAGCATCCTGATATTCTCGCACGTCTGAGAGAGGAGATCATTGCCAAAGTTGGTGTTTCTGGTCGGCCGACGCATGACGATATGAAAGAGATGAAGTATCTGAGGGCGTTTATTAATGGTGGGTGACCCACCTCCAAGTCTGTGTGTACTGATCAGGAGCCGCTGTATCAGAGGTTCTTCGACTATATCCACCCGTGTACGTTGTTGTGTTTTCAGAGGAATAACTGATTCTGAAAATGATGTAGGCCCATGAATGTGAGGTACGATCGCATGGCCACTCAGTACTCGTCCCACTGCCTTGTGCTAATCGCGCCGCAGGTTATCGAATGAAGCACAGGTGTGGCCGGCATTGAATGGTGGGAAACCGTTTTATATCCCCCCGTCTGTGACGTGAGCACAACTGGTCCTCCCTTGCCGTTCTGGACTTTATCCCGATTTGTTTAGCACCCTGTGGTCTGTTTTCCTGATGCACCGCAGAAAAGATTTGTGGGGCACTGATGGTGAGGGCGCCTGCAGCGAAGATGAACCATCTGTCGTACCATGCTTTTATATGATTATTATTATTATTGACATGGCTTTTCCCAGCGGATATCTTTGACCCAGATCGTTTCCTCGATGAGCGTCTACACAAGTATCTGACTCCGAATCCGTTCATCTTTTTACCGTTCAACGCTGGACCTCGTATCTGTCTTGGTCAACAGGTCAATCGATGAGTCCTCTTTTGATTGCTTGATTGTTCATGATCACACGGCTGTCTTGACATGCGTTGTGGTCGCCAATATCATGATCATCGAGTTGATGCAACGCCTTTTTTTAGTTTGCGTACCACGAGGTGTCGTATTTCCTCGTCCGGCTGTTGCAGTCGTTCGGTGGTGTCTCGTTGGATGTGGAGACGCAACGAATGCCTCCAGCAGACTGGGCGCAGGCCAAGGGTCGTAAAGCGCTGGAGAAGGTCTTGTTAAGGTCGCACTTGACCCTGTATGTTGAGGTACGGGGGAATTCGATATCTTGACAGATGCGCACTCACTGGTTGTCGTAGGGTGGTCTGTGGGTAAAGATGAAGGAAGCTAATGCTACTGAATCTGGTTGACTTGTCCAACATTTTCGCTGTTGCACCAAGTTTATTGCTATCTTATGAACAATCCATCGTCCCCGTCTGTTGTTTCACTTTGTGTATGCTCTCTGGAACGATGATATAGGACATTCCTTTTTCGCGAGCGCTACCAGTCCTTGTAACGTATTTCTCTATCTGTGCCACGCCGTTCAACGTCGTCTGGGCTCTGGGGACTCCAAGACACAATGACACCACTGGACTGTGGGCCGCCTGTCAATTGTAACCGGTTTCGATTCTCATGTTGCTGATGGAGGTCGAAGTTGGTACCTCTGTTCAGCATCTGAGCGTCCGACTGAGGGATGCGACATCTGGTTCATTTTATTTGACCTCGTTCACGACATTGACAGTGAGGGTTTGGTGAATGTGTGTGTTCCGGATCGACTCGGTAGTAGTGCTAACTACTGTCGTATTCGGACATGTTCGTGAGAAACAACATCCAACTGAACCTGAACTTGCTCATCCATCTCGAACGGTCTTTTGCAGCCCCGAGCGATCTATGGCCACCGATTTCTGGGCAAGTTCACACTAGTGCGAGTTGGGCCGAGTCCCCACGCAATATGTAGCTCACCGCGCCGTCCTAGCAAGCGATGGATCGTTGACCGTGCCACACTCCGTCAAGCTCGCGCAGACGATCTCCAGTACGTCGAAGACCCCGAATACTTTGTATACTTTTCCATCTTTTTCGCCAATGGTGCGTTGAATCTCCTCTCTACATGTGTCTAAACATAACACTATCTGGACAGTCATCACGAAGCTCGGGAAGAAGCTGAATTTGCGACAACGCGTGATTGCGACGGCGATCATGTTCTTTCGCAGGTTTTACATCAAGAACGCATACTGCGAAACGGACCCGTTCGTCGTTATCGTCGCATGCTGTTATGTTGCTGGAAAAGCAGAAGAGTCCCCCGTGCACATTAAAAATGTCGTTGCAGAAGCGCGCTCATTCTTTAGTCGTGCGTCTTCTCATTCGCCGTGCGCCATGTTGGCGTGGTTCCCACAGCATCTGACGCGGTGGCGATATTGTGTTGTAGAGCAACCTTTTGGAGTCAAGTCGTTTCCGTCGGATAATTCAAAGCTGGCAGAGATGGAGTTTTATCTCGTCGCCGATCTGGAGTGCGACCTGACCGTCTTTCACCCCTACCGGACGCTGATAGCACTGTGTAAGAAGGAAGGCACGAACGGGTCGACAACGGAGGCGGGAGAGGTGGGTGCAGAGATCGAGGACGGGTCGCGATATTGGGGTACGGGCGAGGGACAACTGGAGTTGAGCGATGACGCACTCCAAATCGCATGGTACGCCAATCCCTTCTTTGATTCCTCTCTTTGTTCTGGGCAGCGCTTGCTTAAATCGATCGACAGGTCCATCATCAATGATACCTACCGATCCGACCTGTGTCTCTTATACCCGCCACACCTGCTCGCTATCGCCGCCCTCTATCTCACTCTCGTCCTACATGCCCCTACGAGGGACCTTCTCCAACCAAAGTCAACCCCGAACCTTACCAACGATGCGCACGCCAACCCACTCCGAAGATCCTCCCGCCAAGCGTCCAACTCCGCGGAAACCAAGAAACCGCAGGATATCATCGGGTTCTTTGCAGGCCTGAACGTGTCCATGCCTCTTATCGGTACGATCGCGCAAGAGATGATCTCGCTCTATTCCGCGTGGGAACGCTATCGAGAGGACGGGGATGTGAACGACGCCA
>JBBPQR010000573.1:0-10146 GCA_038092615.1 Boletus sphaerocystis | reverse complement strand
AAAAACACCAGTGTGTGGTGGTTAGAAAGCGGGACAACGTGCGCGATCACTGCAACGTGCGTGGATGGTTACTTCTGAATGTTAGTAGCGGAACCGAACTATCTTCAAGCGTGCAAATTTTCTTTGCTACTAGGATCTACTTGGGTGAGCGGTCAGCCACCGACTCCGGAATTTTTTTAAACAAGCGATCAAGTTATGCGACAGTACCCTGTCTTGACGCAGTGGAATAGGCTATTGCCGTTGCTGGTAGTCAGTCCTTCAAATATGTGCTGTGTCGTAATGGTGGTCTAACTGTATTCATACAGTTCGCGACTGCTGCTGGAGGACTAGGTGCGTTCCCGTGTTAGGGAAAACGGTACACTTGATGATGACTACATGCAATAGGTGCTGGTTTGGGTCAATAGATCGTCATACGGGGTTGATCATCGCGCTAAACTTGTTCTCTGCAGCAAAAATGACATTCATACACCTCTTTTCATCCTCGAACAACTTGGCAAGCATTCAATTGATTGTGAGAGTTCTGATCTTCTGGCATTTCTTGACTGATTCTCAGGGGGTAGGCTGCGGCTTGTTCGGAAGAGTCCTTCGCGGCAGCATCAGACGTAATCACGACCGTCACCCTCTGCTACATTCTTGCGTCCGCTCGCGGCGGAGTCAAAAAGTGAGTTTGTGATGCGACGTAAAGACCACTCCCAATATTCTGTTTACAGGTCCCAATCTCGGATCCGAAAGCTGTTCCTCTTCGTGCTGACTCGTGGTATTCTCGTCACCATCGTGCAAGTTGGTACGCTGGTGACTTACGCCATCGCCCCTCTTGAGCTGTACTCGTGAGAGAACAGATTGATATAGAGTTGTGCCGGTAATCACACCTTGTGGGTTTCAGGTTGCCGCTCCACCTGTGCAAGAGTAAATTGTATACCAACACGTTTCGTACGTCTTACTGTTACCTCGTGCATATTGGTCAGCTGACCATCCCGCCAGTTGCGATGTGAGTTGGCGAACTCTAGCCGTGGCTGCGTTAACATTGGCGCGTTCAAAAGGCTCAATTCGAGGAAGAGCAGTGAAAGATGGTCGACCAAGGCAGACACGTGAATTCCGTTTTGAGGTGTGGTCGTCCAAAGAAAATTTTCGCATTGTGCAAACTTGGTCCTGGCATGCGAATTGAAGGTCAAAGCTGCCATTGTAAGGCGTCGTGTCGCATACTTCCAGTTGGCTTTGTAGAAAGTGTCCGCTTTGATGGCTCGAACACGCGTTGATGGTTGTAGCGAGCAGTGATGTGTGTGTGACAGGTTATAATAAGTGGATGATCCCACCCTCCACCCCATCTCCACTTCATCTCTTTTTCTACATATATACCGCACCAACGTCCGTGTCGTCTGGCAACACGGGGGGTCCGACGTCCTCCATCTCGCGCGCGTGTCCCCGCCAGTCCACAATTCAATTCTCGCCCGCCAAGAATCGAGATCATGACTGCAGCGCCTGCACGAGGCATCGGTCGTCAGACGGACATTGTACGCGTACGCCTAACTGATTTCTTGGCAACCTAATCGACCTCATCTTCTCAACAGCCCGCGACCTCTCGTACCCCCATTCCCTCACGGAATGATTCTGCAATTTCGTCACATCTTACACCGACTTCTACCGATTCAACGGATTCGCCCACCTCTTTTCCACACCAGAGAGGTCGTCTGACAATTCGCTATCCAGATTCGCTCGGCAGGGTCCCACTTCACAGGCGCGGTACCTCCAAAACATACGAACGTCTCGAGGATCTCCTCCGTGAAGCTGGCTACAAAGAAACACGCGTGTTCACACCCGAAAATGACCAAAGTGCACGTTCAGTCGCCGAAAAGCACGATGGCGGAGCGGGGAATAGTGTGCGGGGTAGCGTTGGGGCTGTCGTTGACTTCATTGCCGGACTCGTGAGTCGGGGTTCGAGCTTGCCACGCGAGGCAGCACCTTTGGAGGACAATACATCACAACCCGCTTTGCATGCGTGGTCGCCTCCGCCCTCACCGCTGGCCCACGCACTACATATCAGGAATGACAGGGCGAAACGAATTTCGTCGGGGGCTTCTCTCTCCCGCAAAGGCTCTTCAGAGAGCATACATCGCCGCACCTATGTTGACATGTCTACGGACGCGTCACAACACACCCGCACATATCAAGTCGTGCAGCTCCACCAGTCTTCCCAGGGACTACCGTATCATCCGCGTTCGGAACACAGAGCGCATCACTACCATCCTAATCACCGCAACCATCATCAACTTAATAATTACTCATCCAAATCGTCTTCTACTAAGCCAAATCCACCTAATGCACGCGCTCATCTTCGCCATATGGTATCAGCACCAAACATTCAACCACTCGTCAAACGCCCGTCATTGTCGGAAGCTTCCCTTAGGTCGCATGTGATCAGACGCGAGCATCGAAGTGGCAACGGCATGCGTCACACGTTCATCCTCAACGATGAAGATAGTATCGCGGAACCGGATTACGAACCACACACTCGCGTTACCATGGACGATGATGAGCATCAGGTACATCCACCACTGCCACGAAATTGGCTAGAATCGGTCGCCAAAGCCCTATTAAGTGGAGTTGGCGGCCCGGCGGCCGTTACTCCGGACACTGCATCTACAAGGACGGCAAAGACCGCATCAACTCGGAAGAGCTCTGCACTATCTGACAAATCGAATCAAGAAGAAAGAGGAAGACCACTGACGCGAGGGAGGCCGCCATTGCTTTGCGTACAGGTACAGGACATGAAGGCAAGGACAAGTGAGGGTCAGGTGGCATGCACGAGGGTCATGTGTCGTTCGACTCCCACGTCACGGGCGAATTCACGGGTGCGGAATAGTGGCCATGACGACCACACGAACACCATGACCAGCGGAAAGAGAGGGGCCGGTGATAAATCAAGGAATCGTCAGCGAGGGAAGGATCGGGATGCTGATGTCATGCCGTCGCTTGCTCGGACCAAAGCGGAGAACGATGACTGGATGGCACCACGTCAACGTTATTCGAATGGTTGGGGAATGCAGGGTAGTGCACAGGCCTACCCAGATGGAACATGGTCCGATGACAGCGATGGCGACGACAACGACGACGACGAAGACGAAGAAGGGGAGCTCGATTTAGATCGTTTACTCGTCCCCGCTCGACGACAGCACTCTATTCAAAGTCTACGAAAACATCTTCAAAAACGACCTCCCTCCCGGATGTTTAGCGGCCATGGTGCGTCGGGTCCCAGATCACCTAGAAGCGGTCGGGCGAGTCCATTCGAAGGAGTGCCAGCTGGCCGACTAGATTGGGGAGACGCATCGTGGAGCACAAGTCGAGGCCGGGAATGGTTAGCAAGTCAAGGCGAAGAAGACGAGGACGGGTATAATCACGCCTTTTCCAGTGCAAGGTCCAGCACTAAATGGAGACGGGCCCTTCCCGGTCTCGTGCAATGGACGACATCTTCGTGAGTCTGACAATGAGATCACGACATTTCTCGTTTTTATGTTTACATTTTCTACAAATGAATCCATCCATCGTGTACGTTTTAGACTCATAATGTCCTCCCTTTCACACTTTTTTTTTCTTTACTTTGGCGCTCTTTACTGTTCTCTGTGATTTCATCCTAAACAAGCATAACATATCATATGTCTAATTATGATAGATATAATGGATCTTTGAGGTGCACGGGTTTTGGCAGGGTAATAACATGTTTGTGATTGAAGGTCGTGAATTCGGGTATCCGTCGAAGATGACTCAATGCCAATCATAATCCATAGGATGCATTCGCAAAGGTCTGGAGGGCTGCAGCTTATACACACCGAAATGAGCTCGGCGATCTCACGGTCAGCATCTGCAGGAGACCAGTTCAATAAACGCCCATCGAGCCGCCGCTGTCACCAGCGATACGATATACTCCCCGTCAAGGTCTGTAGAGAAACCACACGCGCGTTCAGCAGAAACGGCGAGAAAGCACCCATGCTAGGCACCTGAAACATGATTCCTCCACAGGAACACAAAGTCGCCTTGTACTTTCCGAGGCACGTTAGACAAGGCGTCGCCAGGCTCGTCTTCGGAGACGCTGACGAGTTCCGGCGCCGCCGATAGACTTGGAGTGTACTCAGGCTATCACCAGGATCATCTGGGCTGTATGTTGGAAATCTGAGGACGTACGTAGTCCACAAGCAACGCCGTTCAACTGATGACATCTGAACGAGCTTGAGTTGAAAAATTATCGAAAATATGCACTAAAGAGTGTCTTTACGACTTTGTCAAGGTAATATGAAATCGTTTGATGTAAGATTCAGACGTCACTGTGGACAGGAAACCAACCAAAGTCCATCGCCGTGCCAAACAGGGGTAACACGCTGGCGTGATGGGTTCGGCCACACTCGGGCTCATTTCCCTTGACGAAGTCGGTGTCCACAAATTGCCACAAGTTAACCAGTACGCGACCGTAGACCTCGTTCACTTTCACTTTCTTGGAATAAATAAGGGTCATCACTCGTGTTTGTCCTGATTGTCTTGATCGCTACTACGTGCTTGATAATTGGCTCCATCTAAACGGATGAAAAAGAGCTTGAATAGGTACATACATCGTGCTGCCTTCCCCTTATGCAGAGTGTGCCTCTATAGACATCACCATATCCACCGGATGTCACTGGGTGTTTACCTCTTGTGCGACATGACGATCATCTCGAGATCTCAAGCCTGAGAGCTACTGGCGATGATGATGCGCGCAACGAGTTCCCAGCCAGCGGTCGCCAGTCTATTCGTGATTCCACTCCCCGACTTCGCTATTCTGTACTGACTAGTAGCGCCTGTTAGCATGGGGAAACTCGAAGGCATAGTGGACCAACGAAAGCTGTAGACACATGCTGGGCGATTGCAGCGTACACCCGGGTTGGGCCCGGGAACCACTGAAGGCACTGGGACGAGTCCGACGAATGGATTTTTCAACCTCCAAACGTAGTAGATGCTAGCACACGTCTCAGCTAAACCATTGACAAGAAAAAAAATCGATTATACCTTGCAGTCATCTCTGCATCCTTGGCAGGTTTTCTACTTCCCTCTCAGTGACCGCGGTAAGCCCTGCCCTGCCCTGCCCATCTGAACGCCTGCCATCAGACTCATTCCTGTCATCGTATCTGGCGCTGTTGTCGAACCACGCTGCGGATGTTTGTGTTGATCAAGGTCGACCTCGTGTCAACCACATGCATGCCGTACTACCGTTGATCAATGACCTTGAAATTGTAGGTACTCAAGTTCCAAAATTTCAAGGTTGGTTTTCTTCACTCGTCGCACTGACTCCCAACGCACTCGAATGGCGTCCCGCCTATTCAAATACCTACCTCGCGCCGCAACCATCATGACCTCCATCAAACATTATCCCCCAACCGCCCTGCGCGCAATGGGCGCTACAGTCCAGGCATTCACATCCCCCAACACATCGCCATCCAAATTCTGGGACATGGCCAAGAAATCCCAAGGCATCTTCCAGGTCTACGTTCCCCGGCTGCTCGGAACCGCAGCTGACTACTTCAAGTCGACCAAGTTCACCGACATCACATCTGCCATGACTCACATCGTCAGCGCCACCACCACGTTTCGCGACAACGTCCACGCAACGCTGGATGCGCGCAAAATGACGCTTGATACATTCTCACAGGAGCTTGAGCGCGTTTTCACTGCCATCATGCACAACCTGGAGAAGATGCCTCTCCCTGAAAAGCCGCCCGGAAACGCCGAAAGGGCAGACATGGTCGAAAACATACTGAACGATGTGACTCTGCAACTCCAAGACCTTGCCCAACGTTACGGGATCGAGGAGGAGGTCGTCACAGCTTACCTACTCGCTTTGAAACCATGGGTGCACACACTGATAGTCGCAGTCGGTATGGTCAATCCATACGATTAGCTCGCAATCCACTCACACTTGGCACATAGGTGATATTACAGAAAAACATCCCGAACTCTTTCCTGCTCTCGGATTCAGTGTTGCCACCATGCTCATTCCAGAGTTGGGGATACTGCGGCCTTTTCTACGTTTGTTTGGCTTTGGACCTACGGGTCCTGTAAAAGGTGTGTCGAAACTACAGAATAACTTGAAGATTATGCTAAACTTGATCATTATTGTAGGTTCAGCTGCTGCTCATTTGCAAAGTCGTTTTTGGGGGAACCCTGTGGAACGTGACAGTGAAAGCTGATTTCTTTTACTTCAGGCAGGCAGGGTGCTATCCCAGCCGATAAACCAACCTATGACCCACCTCGGATGTTCTTGTAAAAATACCCTACGATGGAGTGAGTGTATAACTATCAGTGACCCCGTATATAACATGATGAAATGAAACGATAAGATTAAAGAACGATAGGATACGATCATCACCTGCTATGACCCGTGCCATTGTTGTGACTGCCCAACTTGCAAACTATACTCAACAACCCCCTCGACACGCCGATACACCTCGTTCGTCGAGTCGGTCCATACATCATCTTCGTCCCTCGACCTTCGAGTAGAATCGACCTCACATACCCATCCCCCTGTATCAGGAAATACAATCACTGACGGATGTTAACCAACTAGTGAAGGCAGGGAGATAAGGAAGGTGACCCACTCCGCTTACGCATACCCTATGCACATGCTGGATGTAGGCCTCCATTTTCTGTCAGTGTAATCAGCTCGCCAGTTGTCATGGCCCGCTCAGGTTGCCCATCGTTGTATTCATCAAAGTGCATTGATGTGGTCCTCACAGCATATCATCCCTGTGGTCGACATTAACATCACCGAGACTCCTACTCTGGTTATTCAACTCCATGATGGGACACTAGGCTAGTATATTGAAAGTGTCGTCGAATTGATTGCAAGGCTTATTATCTCTAGCAACGCCCTTATGAAAGGATATCAGACATAAGGTTTGACAAAAAAAATCCCCACACCAGTATCACCGACGCCAGACTAACTAATCTCAATCTACTGTAGGATGTTGGGTTCCTTGGTAATCCTGATCATCATCTAGCCTGCCATAAACAGACGACATCAGGCAGGGAAAGGCCTGGGCGGTATACAATTCTCTTGGACTCGGAACGTTCCTTTAAAGGCACACATTTCAAGCTTCAAGCTTCAAGTCCGAATGTTGACATACACGCTCCTTTGCTTTGTGAATCCTTTCATCCCTTGGTGTCGGTTACGACAAGCTGCATCAGATGGACAGCGCGCTCATGCTTGCCAGGAATGGCTGTCACCGCAGACGTGTACATATGGTATGAGGCTTGCAAAAGCAACCAGGGTAAAGGTAAACCTTCTTTTTAGATGGAGTGACTACGCACTGGCATAACTACTAAGTAATAGACTGTACTTACCACCTCCAATGTTTTGAGACCAAATAGCATTATTTGCTGAGTGGTCAACGCTAGTACCATCTCCAAAACGGATGTGTACTTCATCAATGCAATCCGAGAAGGCGAGTGAATTCTAAGACGACTCGGATGAGGGTGCTGGGCAATATCGTTATCTGTATTGCAAAGAAAACGGTAGAAGCCCAGTAATACTAGCAGTCGCCACTCAGGTTGCCAATAGTCGTGGTAGGTCTTAGCTCTGCTCACACTAGTTGATTATTCTCTGTGATCATGATGCCAGTGGCTTCCTTTTTTCATGTGGACGTTTTGAGAACCTCGTCGTCTGCAAGCTTGCTACATGACAGGTTTCGGTAGTAACTTGGTGGGAGGCACAAGGCATAGATAAATTCTAGGCATGCGAGCGCAGCTTGCCGTCCGACATGGGCCCTCATTCGTCTATAGCTATGTTGTCCATTTATCCGTGCCTTGTACCTTTTATTTGTCCATGGCTCCGACGCGACGAGGGAAAACGGCGCGCAGTCGAAGATCTAGATAGGCGACTCGTAACTTGACTACTCTTGATGTGGGCACCGGCAGTCGAGGTCTTCACGGGGGCAGGGGAATACGTAGATGCTTTCGCGCTCGCAATGAGGTCTAGATGCCGGAAGATAATCGTAATAACATCGTCAGCTCATGAGTGTGACAATGCGGGGATGGACACACCGGACCTTGAAGACGGTAGGCCAACTACTTTTGAAGAGTCTCCGACGATGACCTCGTTCTCTGGCAGCCACCATCTCCACTACTAGTAGCAACTGTCAACACGGGAAAACCTGGCAAGGCAAAAGGAATCACTTACACCCAGGTTGGGAACAAATGTCTGGGTCGCTCGGAATGCAGCGTCCAGCATGTTGCTTCTCAGTTACCCTTGTTGAGGAGCTGGTGCCCACTATTGCATCTAACCGAGGGTGTTGACGGAGTATGCCAATGCGTTAGAAACGTGGATTTCGCAATAGAACGGCCATCTGGCGACAAAGTATGACTTACCCAAAGCGAAAGTACCAATGTCGTGAGTCTGAGTCACAACTTTACTAGGCCCGACATCCAAGCTTGACCGTTAGAATCGGGAGTCCATAGCGGCCCATAAACGCAAGGCGACGACAATAGCCTTGCGTAATAGTATATGTCCTGAGCCCTCCTCATGTCCCGGACTATCCAAATGTGTACTTTTGCGTCACGTACATCGCTCGGGCGATACAGCAATGGAGGGTGCGTGTTTTTCGTGACGAAGGGCGGAGCCATACAATCGTCGCATTCCTGTGCCCCTTGAAAGACCTCTATGGATGCTGACGCAATGGACCCGCTGTACTAGAGAGTGCCAGAGAGCTGACGAATTGAGCGTGGGCTGTCGACCATTCACTGAGAGACCCACTGGAAGCATCAAAACACATCAGGGCGTGTGAATGACCCCGCTTCGCATAGAGCTTTTCGCCGCATCGGGTGATCACTGGCACGCTAGTGAACGTGCGCTTGGGAATCTGGATGTCGTGCAAGAGTGACTACTCGCGACCCGCCCTCGAAATCAAACACGAAACACTGGCCCTGCGAGTCGCCTTCCGGTTGCCGTGTCCCAGACAATCACTGTGGTATCCGCCGACTTGCTAGTCTGTGAGTATTTAGATGAGAAGGCGGGCGGAGACACGATTTCGCCATGGTTCTCGGTCGACTGGAGGAGCTTTTCGTGTGTCGTCGCGTTCCAAATGGTGACAGCCAGCCCTGACCCCACAACTAGCCACCGACCATTTCCAGAAACGGTGACGGCCCGTGCTAGATACCTCTGGATCATTGGTAGTCCAACTTCCTTGCTGTCTTGTATTTCGTTCCGTCTTCTGAACCGCTGTTTGCTTTAATGCCGTTGAGGAGAAAGGCGACTGCACAGATGGTCTGTGCATGTTCTCCTATTGTCAGCTGGTTCGCTGATCATCATGTTGGCCACGTATTGTCCTTCTCGACGAAGTCAAGGACATCCTTCAGAAGTTGAAAAGGCTGGTGTAGGATGAATATTCCGGTTAGCATAGCAAATGTAGCATAGGTTGGCGCCATGAGAGGAGGAAAACAAGGTAACGGTGAAGATGGCAATACACACGCGTTGACCTTCATGGTCACCATCAAGGGCAGATCGTGAAAACTGGCAACATTCATGATCCTACTTCCATGACGCTGCATGAACCTGTTCGCGAAAAGATAAAACATTGATTGGATATCTCACATTGCCGAGATAGCTTATTCCATAGGTGCGTAACACAGGTGAGCTGCATGCGGTAAATTGCATGTTATAGTGCGGTGGTGGATACATGACGAAAAAGACATGAAACGGAAACAACGAGGCATACAGCTCACTTGATCCGTGACATCAGACACAGATGGGACAGTTAGGCAAAGCCCACGTACGAATTGGAGGGCGGCACCCTTGGTCTTCTTCTCACCACCGAGCTCGAAACTGGAATGGTGCGGTGAGTTAACACGATAGGTGATAGATTGGAATACAACGTACTGCTTGCAGCGCTTCAATGCCAGCTGCATCTTGTACTTGCACACCGTGCATTCGAGTCTCAACACGACCTTTTTCGTAGTCTTGGCCTAGGAATGATGCGATGTGTGAGGAATCGCAGTGACGAGTGTACTGTGATTAATCTACCTTCTTGTGGAAAACAGGCTTTGTTTGACCACCGTAACCTGATTGTTTACGGTCGTAACGACGCTTTCCTTGGGCGAATAGCGAATCTTTGCCCTTTTTGTATTGCGTCA
>JBBPQR010000572.1:0-10154 GCA_038092615.1 Boletus sphaerocystis | reverse complement strand
CCACTCAAGAAACCACGCAGTGGAAACCTGGCCTGTCAGCAAAAGACATATAATCAATATTTGTCAAAGGTCTGTAGTACACTATAAGCTTGCCTGTTATAGATTCATTTGACTATTTGGTAGGTTCGCGTGAGACTCGAGCATGTATTTGCAGCCCAAAAGGGTTGTTTCTAGTTGCCTCATGAGCTTCACTTTCCTCCAATCAGAACAAATGATGACATATGTATCACCATCTACTATTGGATTACATATTACATGATCTTGCACTATATCATAATACACTTTAAAAATTTGCGGAAGGACGAGTTGGGATATGGAACAATGGCCTGGGAAAGAAGAGAAGCTGCTGAATGGTTGGTTGGAGAGGGAAGACAATTCTAGGATTCTGGAGGTAGCCGGAGAGGCAGAAGGGCAACACTTTCGATGGATAAGTTGATAGATCAATATGGTGGTTTTCATCTGTAAAATATCAATGATATGTAATATATAGATGTCATACATAGTAGAAACAACAACAGAATCAAGAGAAACAATTGAATAGTTACAAAATTGAAGGAAATGATTTGGAAGGACAAGTCCACCCAAAAAACAGCAGTTGCTAAAGAAGACTGAGACATCATGACATGAGGATGATCACATATGCCATACAAGATGATCAAATGGCAGAAGAACCCATTGCTGCAGGCAAGGATGAGCCAGGATCAGTGAGACCACAGTTGGCAT
The DNA here is from genome assembly GCA_038092615.1 of Boletus sphaerocystis. NCBI lineage: Eukaryota > Fungi > Basidiomycota > Agaricomycetes > Boletales > Boletaceae > Boletus > Boletus sphaerocystis. The sequence continues at coordinate 9,431 of JBBPQR010000572.1, read as the reverse complement.
TCAGCTGGGCTAGGTTAACTCAATAGTATGGAAATGCAGCACGACTGTCCCATGATGTAGCACAGTGGTGATTAGGTTGTCACAGGCATAATAGTCGACAGGTGAGCACCTTTATGGAGACTCCAGCTGTGCCAATCAGCTGTTTAACAACACTCACTATTAAACAGCTGGAATCATACAGCTAGAGTCCACACTAAGCATCTAAAGAAAGCACTGACTGTGAACTCCGAATATAAGATACAACAACAAACATGGACCACAATATGGCACAACTCCAAAATGTGCTGAGTGTGCAATCCATCTCCAACACTCACCCATTGCTAGACTCTGCCAAGACCCAGTATATCGCAGAAATGTGCCACTTTGACTCGAGCTAATAATGCCTTTGTGAGTAGATCACCAGGCATGTCGCTAGTTGTAAGGAATTTGGGTGAAATAAGTCCCTTATCCACTAGATCCAACTCTCAACCAATCTGATCGATGATCCAAGTGCTTCATTTGGCCATAATGTTCTAGACGTTTTGCTACTTGCATCGCTGATTGTTTGTGTGCTTGGCGGTTCGATTGTAGAACTTCCAACCTGTATAGCCATCCAGGTAGCCAATGTATACACATATCTCATAATGAGGCTTCAATATGTTGTGCTTGTTTGTCTATGTGAATGTTCGCATAGGCAGTAGATCCCCACATATGGAAATGTCAGACATTGGGTTTGTGTCCATTCCATATTTCATAGGATTAGCATTGTCCACACCTGCAGTAGGGCAACAATTCTAAAAATGGATGAGCACAGGTAGCGCCTCACCTCAAAACGCCCTTGTCAGACGTAATTCTAACACGATGGCAGTGATGCACTCAGAAAGCACTCAATTGGTTGGTCTGTTCAGCAATGCTGTTCTGCTGGGGACGCGCCCAGATAACGTGTGGGTGTTCATCAAGATCACATTGATTGGTAAAATTGAGCATTGCCTTGCTCATTTTCTTGCCACCCTTTGTCATCTCGCATGTTTTGACGTGTCATTCAGTTTGGTTCTCCATAAATGCCTTGAACTGGTTGAATGTGTCAAATACCTCAGATTTAGTGCGAATGGGTTGAACAAACCAATACCTGGAGTAATCATCGATGATTGTGACTCAATATCAATCAAAGAGTTACTGGGGAATGTTGAGGTTGGAAGTAGCATCCAAAGCTTTTTTTGCCTCTGCTAGCTCTGAAGGTTGTGGCAGCTGTAGCTGCTGCCGACATTACCGTCGTTTATGTCACTTATTAACATATTTTGTCCTTTTTTGTTCACACAAGCCATGTGGCACAGGAAATTCAGTTGTCCAATAACTAGGGCTGGCATTACCCAGCAAAATTCATTGGGTGACAACTGTCAAGCTCGCCACACCTTTGATTTCCCCCATTCTCTTACACTCACCACACTTCAATTTCACCACTTCTTTACATTTCCCTTCCAATCCCCTTTGATAATCTGATCATTTGTGGTAAGCTAGTACAATTATAAGGTTGAAATGGGTTGTTCTGATGATTTCACAGATCTTTCTGTCTCTGTTTTCATCTTTGACCATCCATTTGGTAAGTTTCATTCTATTTAAAATTTTAATATGTAGTGAAACCATAGGGCACAAGCATAGATTATTCTAATCATTTTCTAGATCTTTCTGATTTCTGGTAATCTATTTGGTGAGTTTCATCATGTTGTACCTTTCAAATATGAACTTTCAATGAAAAATACTATAGATTTCTTTAAAGCCAGTAATCATTTCACAGATCTTTTTGATTTTCTGGCAATCTATTAGGTGAGTTTCATCATGTTTTCCATCTCCAATATCAATTCTGGGTGGAAATAGGTTGCTTTAAATCCAGTCAGTGGACCATACCTGTCAAAGGTTTCCCTAGGGGAGTGTATCACTTGCACAAGAGCAAATCTGGGGCAACAGAGGCTCTGACTGTCTGAACGGTCATCCAATCAAGAGATACACTTAGGGAAACTAAAAGGGAGGTGGTTTGGTTGTGTTGTATTAATAATTCTTTTTGTTTCTTTGAAGCCAGTGTGAAAATCTTGCCACAGTGAATGAAGTGTTTGGTCAAGTCCCTACTATCTAGCTTCACAGATTCAACTGTGTGTTCACTGCTTGCTAAGGCCTTCTTTGGCTGGGACCTCTGATAGCACTACAAAGTAGATACCTGATTGGTGGGGCTGTTTTCAGCCAAGAGTTTCACTCTTGCAGTTACCAATCATTTTGTCTCGGGTATTCTACCTTTTGCTTTGTTAATCTCTATGTCCTGATTGTGTTTAGTAACATCTGGCATTAAGAGAGGCATTAAGATTATTTAGGTACATCCCAAATTATCTCTCTTTTCAGGTTCCATCTATTTGGTGCTCAACAATTTATGTATTTTCTCTTTTTCATGCTTTCTATTGTTTTATTGATGTTCAAATATTAGGGCTACACCTCCAACTTCTCCTGAGTGTGCTTGAAATACTGCTTGCAAGGCTGAATGTGATCAGAGGATCCTTGGCTCTCCACCATCCCATCGCTTTCCTAGTCATTCTGCTCAAATATCTTCAAATATTCCTAATGCTTTGATAGTATGTCATTTTCATACATATCTGCTATGTATATAATATTGATTGAAAATCATAGCATCATGCTCCTGTACCTGTGAACCAATATCCTGGCATACCACATCATCAAATTGAATACCATCATGTACAAAGAATGCGTTGTTTATGCTCACCTTCATTGCCACCACCTGCATCATCTATGGCTCCTGCTCTATTTTATCCTAGCCCATCTCTGCATAGCCCACCTCCAATATTGCTACCTGCTCCTTTTCCTGTCCAATCTTTTCATATTTCAAATCAACAACCACCTATAGGCTATCCACCAGTTGCTCAGTCATCTCATCAGCCTGAAAAATCACTCATAAAAAAGTGTTTTGGAGCATAGGTGGATTACAATGCTAGGTTGATGAATAATTTCAATTCTGCTCATCAAAATCAATGTAACAGAAGATCTAATTGTCATTCTACTGCTGCTCAATCTGTCAATGCTCAAGCTGGTTGTTCTAATCAAAGTTTGGAAGCACACCAACATATTCTCAATTTTCAACATGATCCAGTTCATCAAAGACTACAGATGCAGCCACAGGCATTATATGAGCAAGAGGAGCATAGAAGGCAGATATAGGTATTACATACATGAACAGCTAGAGCATCAGAGACAGTTGGAGATACAACAAAGGGCTCAACAGTAGCTGGAGATTGAACAACAAAGACAATGGGAGCTACAATAACAACTTCTGCATCGGCAGGATGTAGAACAGCAAAGACTATGGTAGATATAACAACAACTTCATCATCACCAACAAATGGAGCAGCAAAGACTATAGGAGCAGCAACAACTATTGCAACATCAATAGCAGGCCCAGCAGCAAAGAGTATGGGAGGAGCAACAATTCCAGCTATACTTACAAGCAATAAAGCAACAGAGACTATTGGAGCAGCAGCAGAGAGAGGCAGTACAAATACAGTAGCAAATTCATTAGTCCTAGGAGGACAATGCCATTTAGTAGATAAGACAATTCTCTCAAGCATTGCTTTCAGAGGCTCTTGGTGAAAATAGCCAATACTCAGCAGAACAATATGAGCAAGATCAGAAGAGACAGCAATAACAACAACATCCTTTTCAAGCTAATGCTAATTCTCCACCTCCGTGATGATCACCATCACCGTCACCATCACCATCACCATCACTTGTAGCATCTCCTAGACTATATCTGTACGCAGAAGTCCATTGCCACCTGCTCCTAGATCTCCCAGTCCATCACCCCCTGGTCCTAATCCTGATTGATCCTCATTCATCAGACTCCAGTTCCAGTGATTCTAAAAATGCCAACAATGATCCTTAGCCTTCTAGGCCATATCATGTCCTTCCTGCTGGTAGAATCTACTCTGAGCTAGTTGAACCTCACTCTCTAGGGCCTATGAGTATCCAGTGTCCTAATTGCCATGCTCTCCATTTCATTTCAGAGAAGCTTACAAACTCTGATGTTCATAATTCATGCTTTGATCTTTGCTGTCTTCAAGGTCAGGTTGTTCTGCCACCAATCCAGCAGTTGCCACACTCTCTCCAGGTGCTCTTTGATAATCCTTAGAACTATAGGGAATTTAGAGCAAATATTTGCCAGTACAACAATGCTCTAGCATTCATTTCAGTGGGTGTGGAAGTTGATAGAGAAACTGTTCAAGGAGCTGGTCCAACATTCTTTCGTATCCATGGCACACTTCACCATCTTATGGGAGCTCTCATTCCATCAGAGGATCTTCAGCCTAGCTATGCTCAGCTTTATATCTATGATCTATAGGAGGCCATAGATAGAAGGTTCAATAGAAATCCTGACCTTCAAGGAAACATCTTGCTGGATTTGCACAATACCCTTAGAGAGCATCACTTCTATGCACCCCTTTATCAACAGGCCTATGAGATCATGAGAGCCAAGCCTCCAAAAGAAGAGCACACAGATGTTTGGATGCATCTTTACTTGCAGTAAGGTGCTAATTAAAGGAGATACAACTTGCCCACTGTGGATGAAATTGCTGCCATTGTTTCTGGTGATGGTTCTCAGAATGTCAGAGCTGATAGGGACATCATATTGCACATTCAGGGTGGTGGTCTTCATTGCATCACCAATCTCAATCCCTCCTATCTTTCACTTCATTATATTCTTCTATTTCCAACTGGTCAAGAAGGCTGGCATCTGAATATTCCTTTGATAGCAGCTGGCAGACATCTATACCATTCCAAGAAGGTCACTCAAACTCTTTGATATGCCTATCATCTCCATACATGTCCTTCTCAAATAGAGCCTTCAAATATCTTCAAAGGTGGAAGACTTTTCCAGTAATTGGTCTGTAATGCATGGGCCTCCATTGATCAGTGCAATCTTACCTGGGTGGCTAACAATCAGGTCAGGCTTAGAGCTGAAATGTATAAGAGATTACAGAACCACTTGGCTCAGAATGGTGGTGGTCAGGATATGGCTCAGGTTGGCCATGTCATTCTTTCATCCACTCATAAAGGTGGCCCTCACTATATGCACCAGCCAGCTCCTTCAAGATTCTCTTGCCATCTGTAGGGAATACAAGAAGCCTGATCTTTTTCTCACCATAACTACTAATAGAGCTTGGCCTGAAATTACTCAAAATCTCTTCCCAGGTATGTGCTTTTTCTTCTTCTGAGTTTTCATAGTTCAAATATCTTATTGTTTATTATATTTGCCATTAATTTCTCAGCTGGTAGATAAGCTTAAAGGGGTGCAATGGTTTACCAAGATAGATCTCAGATAGGAATATAACAATATCCATATCAAAGAAGGCAATGAATGGAAAACTGCCTTTGTATGTCATCATGGATTGTTTGAACCCATGGTAATGTTCTTTGGGCTCCGTAACTCCCCAGCCACTTTCCAAATCATGATAAATGAGATCTTTTCCAACATAGAAGAAGTTCTACATCAATGACCTCATGATCTTCACCAAATCCCTGGACATCAAGGAATATAACAAAGTAGTGCTTGAAGTTCTCTACTGTTTAGAAACAAACAACCTCTTTGCCAAACTAGAGAAGTGTAGCTTCTGTGTTATCAAAGTAGAATTCCTAGGAATGATAGTATCCCAAAATGAGATTTAGATGGATAATGAAAAGGTGAAAGCCATTACCAAATGGCTGACATCTAAAACAGTATGCAACATAAGAAGCTTCTTAGGCCTAGTCAACTTCTACTGCCACTTCATCAAATATTACACACAAGTAGCTCAGCTGCTGAATGACCTTACCAAGACAGATGCCTCATTCAGATAGAAAGCAGCTTAGCAAAATGCCTTTGACACCCTCAAGGAGAAATTCATCATGGCACCTATTCTTGCCTACCCTGATTCAGACAAACAAGACTGACTGGAGGCAAATGCATCAAATTTTGCCACTAGTGCTGTACTTTCCATAGAAGAAGGAAAATGGCACCCAGTTGCATTCTCATCCCACTCTATGTCTTCTAAAGAACAAAATTATCTAATAGCAGATAAGATGCTAAGCATAATCAAAAGCCTGGAACAATAATGCCACTATCTAGAAGGAGCAAGGTCCTAATTTGAAATATGGAATGATCATGCCAACCTACAATGGTTTATCCAATGGCAGGATCTTAATTGCTAACAAGCCCAATGGGTTTAGTATCTAACCCACTTTAACTACAAATGGGAATATGAAGCAGGAGCCCAAATGTGTAAAGCCAACACCCTTTCTAGGTGAGCAGATTACACAACAGAAATAGAAGAAGATAACAAAGTAGTACTAGTAATACTGAAGGAACATATTGCTACAGTCACTAATGCACGTCCCTTCAGAGTAAAGAAGCTGTTAGAAAAAGCTCATCTCCCAACTAGAAGAAGTGATTATGCCACTGGTCTAGACCTTTACAGTACACAAATAGCCTCAGTCTCTAAACATAGGAAAACTCTAGTTGATACACAGATAGCCATCATCCTAGAACAAGGCATGTATGGAAGAATAGCACCTAGAAACAGACTTGCCCCTAAGCACATAATTAACATGAGAGCAGGAGTAATTGATTCCAATTACAAAGAATCTATAAAGGTTCTTCTTTTCAACTTCTTAGATACTGACTTTGAGATGAAAAAAATGATCAGATAGTTCAGCTCATCATTGAATGAATAGCATTACCACCTATCATTGAGGTGGATTCTCTAGATGAAACAGATTGTGGATAGAGTGGATTCAGCTCCATGGGAACTTCCATCACTACCACCACTGTCCATCTTACCACCCATGTAGAAAAACTACGCTTATGCATTAAAACTGCTACTGTTATACTGAAAAAGTTCAAAGTTCTGAAACTAGAAGATCAAGGAATGAAATTCACAGAAGAAGGAACCATTTGAAATGATCAGAGTCAGATCTTCATATCAGATCATGACAACCTAAGAATAGAAGTATTGTAACATTAGAATAACACATCCATTGCTGGTCATCCTGGAATAGAGAAAACCCTTTCCCTAATCAGAAAGCATTTACACATGGAGAAGCCTTTCTACCATTGTTAAGGATTATGTCAGTTGATGTGATCACTGCATGTGCTTCAAAGGGATCAATTAACCCCCTTCAGGGAAGCTTCTTCTCCTTGAAACACTTAACAAACCATGAGAAGACATCTTTGTCTACTTCACCACCAATCTTCTTCTATTCCATAGTTATGACTCTATTTTCATTGTAATCATCACTTCTTCAAGTAGAGTTCATACCTTGTTATAAAACCACTCCCACCATGGATACTGCATGGTTATACCTTCATCACATATGGAAGAATCACCAGCTTCCCCAAAGCATCATCTCTGACTGTGGTTCTCAGTTTGTATCCACAGTTATGACTGACTTATGTATAGTAAATGCCTTGGCATTACATCTAGACTTTCCATCACATTCCACTCACAGAGTGATGGGCAGATAGAATGGATAAATAGATCTCTTACAATTCAAAGCAACAAGCAAGTCTCCTCTTTGCCATCACCTGTACTTACACACTGCATATGGGAATTAAACCAGCCACTACATCCACACTGGCTGCTGACACCTTTGCAAACTGCATTGATGATGTTCTCACTAAAACATGGGAAAATCTTGAAAAGGCATGGGATCCAATGAAACTTCAGGCCAATAATCACCACTTGGCATCACTTTTGTACTCAGTTGGAGGTAAAGTATGACTATCTACCACTAATCTCTGCCTCACCCATGCTTCTTGTAAATTGAGTGAGAAGTGGCTTGATCCATATGATATTACTAAACTAATGTGCTCAAACTCTGCCTGCCTTGCTCTATGCGCATCCACCCTGTCATAAACATCTTGTATATTAAACCCTATAAGAAACATCTTCCAGGACAATCCACAATCCATCCAGGCCCTATTGCAGTTACAGAAGATTGGGGTATTGAGTATAAATTGGATTATTTAGTAGACTCTTGCTTCCAGCATAACTGGCTAGAATACTTGATACATTGGAAGGGCTACACTGATGAAGATCATATGTGGGAACCATTCTCTAATTTGTCCAAATCAAAGGATCCTATTGCTGAGTTCATGCTTCCCACTCTACCACATCTCATCGCATCCACATGCTTCAATATAACTTTTTGTTATCATTCATTAACTTTGGTGAACTAGCTATGGAAATGGCATCATATCTTCTACCTTTCGGTCACCTGAAAGTTGATTCATAGAGAGAGGCTAGTGTTATGATCCCTCTATTTTTCCCCTATTTTTTTCTTATTTTTTTTCTATTTTCCCTGACTTGCTATGGCCACTTTCTTTACTAGCCTCTATCTCCAATCATGACCACTATAGCTTGTCACACAGCCTTTCTAATCTCTGCTCATAGTCTCACACAGCCTATATAGCAAACATACCTTGTACAGTATTTGACACCACTTTACTAGCATACCTTTATGCCATAGGTCAAGGGTATATCCTTATATAGGTACTGTACAGTTCTAGTACACCAAACATGTACACACAAGTAGGAAGTATATAAGGCTTGCTGCTACTTTAGAGAATCTCAATCTTATTCTCTTGGAGTTCTTCCAACTTCATACTATTAATCTAAGGCTTTTTACTTGTCTAACAAGTGCTTGCTCCACTGGTAAAGGGTTGGCCATTTTAGTTTGGACCATATGGCCCATTTGGGAATGCATTGTGTGGTTCAGCTTAGGAGCACAAGAAATGATAATATTGTAGTAATCAGCAATCCTCAGAAGGATGTAATGAAGCTGATGCATGGATCAGACAAGCTCATTTCTACTACAGATAATTTGCAAAGCTATGACTAGAAATGGCCAGCTGTTGCTTCTACCCAACTGCTTTGAGCCAGGAAGGGTGGTAGGTCAGTAGAATCGCTATCCTTTGATGCACTATCAACAAGAAAGGTGTTATGTTGATAGTGGGGAGCAATGCTATTGAAAAATCTTGAAAAGGCATCACCAGGGGTACATGATGTGAGTTGTAGATTAACAGGAAATCCCCAAGTGTACTTGAAAAGAAACTGGAAAAGGCATGAGCTAGGGGGGTTTCAATATTTGCCATGAGTAGACAAGCCATGCTATTTTTTCTGATGACCTTTTGTTGATTTGAAAGATGCTGAGGAGAAAAGACAACATAAACAATGGTAGCCAGACACTGGTTGTCATAGCTAAAAAAGTGGCTGGATCTTTTAGGGGGGAAATTCAGAGGGCTAAAGGTGGTTTAAAGGATTTTCCAGGCACTTAATGGCTTTTTGAATAATCTGGCACAAATTCACTCAGCTCACCTGCCCTGCTATTTTGTAACTGGCAGAAAATAGATGCTCTAGTAG
>JBBPQR010000571.1:0-10155 GCA_038092615.1 Boletus sphaerocystis | reverse complement strand
TGCTTTACGGTCTGATGCTCCTGAAGGCAGTCTAGGAAAAGGTACGACGTAAGGTGAAGAGCGAGGTCCAAATGCTACACAATGAGGGGTTCGTTCATGGGGACATTCGGGATATCAATATCCTCGTCGATCCTGACTCGCTTGCATCTGATGACGTGGTGGTTCACTTTATCGACTTCGATTGGGCCGGGCGTATTGGGGAGGCCAAATACCCAATAGGAATCAATTCGACAACCGTAAAGCGGCCAGAAGGGGCTATTTCTGGGGGACTCATCACCAGCAGCATGACGAAGATATGGTCTCCTACCTGTTCGGCGATGCCTTGTAGGAAAGGCCAACGTGGACAACCTTGCTGCAGAGAAATAAAATACTAGTATGGTGGGCTCATACCATGCATTGATATGAACGCCAATATGATAATGTGGACATCTCTCAAACGTGAAACTAATTGAAACCATCGTTTACCTTGTTCAGCTTTTCAGGGAATCGGTTAGTGCTAGCCGACGATCCTACGCAGTCCTACGCAGTCCTGCGTGGTCCTGACCATTACCCGATTTACTGAACTGAGGTTGTTTCTTTCTCGGCCGACGCTTCATTATGATGAAAATATTCATGTCTCCGTCAGAAAATGCGGTGTGTATGCCCATGTGGTGTTTCTACGTTCCACTGACAGCTTGTGCGGTATACTACTAGCGAGGACTCCGAGTCGTCCTGAGGACGCTATCACACACAAGAAGTCACAGTAGAGCCAAGCGCAATGAGACAGAAGCAATCGAGCCAGTCGACGACTCAGACAACCCTAGATACACGCAAAATAGAATCGAGTTGGAAGACTGCAGCTACTAGCATGTCCCCAGCTGGCTATGCGACATAAAGTGCGAGCCCCTCGCACATCTGTACCCGTCTCCCTGCTTTATCCATCGAAATCCTGCGGGACAAAGTCCCATGTGATCAAGCCTTTGCTGCATCTCCTGCGCCTTTCGCTTCTTTTCCGCTTCTTCCTGCTGTTTCCTCCTCAATTCCGCAGCGGCTCTTTCCCTTGCCGCTCTCACCTCCGCTTCGCGACGACGCGCTTCTTCAAGTTGACGTTCGATCTCGGCACGTGCCAGATTGTCCTTGGCCGCAGCCATGGCACGTTCCAGCGCCGCAGCCCGCGCCCGCGCAGCTTTCTTCTGCTTTTCGGCATTTTGGAGCTCTTGTTGAAGACGCCGTTCTTCTTCCGCGGCTTTCCTCTTCGCCTCCTCCTCCGCCTTGATGTCTGCCTGCAGTTGATTCCAGACGGCGTCAGACACGCCAGCGTCTCGCTGTGCAACTCTGTTTCTCGGAGGCTGATCATCAGCCGATGCTTTTGCAGGCGGAGGGCGTTTGGAGCGTTGTTTTGTCGTCGGGTTTTGTTGCAAGACGTTCTTCGAATCAGGTTGCTCGCTCGGGGCCGAAGGCGGAGGCGGCGGTGGGGCATGCTTGGTCGACTGATTTGTCGATGTGGAAATGGAAGGAGGCAGTGGTGCTGGACCACTCATACTTGCCATGGGCATGGAGCTAGAGGCGGATACGGTGTGGCCTACGTTTTGCCGGGCCAGCTTCTCCTTCAGCATCGATTTGATGACGTCCAGAGCCTCTTCCGCTGAGAGCGACTCCGAGGTTCCGCCATTAGCCATATTAGCAAAGGCTTTTTGAGTCAATCTCTTCCCGAGTGTCTTGACATCACGTCCATTGCCCCAGGATGGAAGTGCGGACATTTGAGTGATAACATCTTGCGTCTCGACGTACGTTGGAGAGGTCTTGTCACTGAGCTCAGGAACGACGATCCGGTTCTTCCGCAGTTCCTTATCGACGAGTTCCAGACATTGCTCCGAGGACATGTTCTGGAAGATAATCTCCTCGGAGAAACGGCTGGAGAGGCCGGGGTTGACCGCTAGCAACTCATTCATTTGGTGGTCATAGCCAGCCAGGATGATGACGAGCTTGTTCATGAAGCGCTCATTTGTCATCAACCCCACAACCTCGTCCATCGCTTCCTTGGCGAAATGACCCTCACTCAGCCGGTAAGCTTCGTCAATGAAGAGTACCTTGCCGAGGGCTTTCTCGAATACTCCCTGCGTTTTTGGACCCGTTTGCCCGACGTACTGTCCAACCAAGTCAGTCGCAGAACACTCGATCACTTCTTTGGAGGCCAGGAAACCCATGTCGTAGTATACTTGGCCAAGCTTCCGAGCCGTCGTCGTCTTTCCCGTGCCTACTTCGCGTGAGCATTACCTTAAGAATGGCCGAGTGCCACCTACCCGGTGGTCCCTTGAACACAAAGTTACTCGGGATCTGCGTACGCATGTCCAACCCCCTTTCTTTCATCGCCCGGGCAATCTTTTGGTATCCATCCAGTTTACTTATGACTTCATCGCAACCCACGACATCCGAGAACATCTTTGCGAGGTTTGCGGATGCGTTCTGACCCCTGTCGAAATCGGGATCGATGTCCTGAGGCTCGAACATGACGTCCATCCTTTCAGAAGCAGGAACGGACGCCATGCGTTTCTGGTACCGCGCTTTGGCTTGCCCCAACATATTCTCGACCTCTCCCGCATTGCCAAAATTGGGGCGGTTCTTCATCCGGCTGAGCACCTCGCGCGCAACTTCCTTGGCTTCGGCTGTAGCGGACAGATCCTGGTCTTTGAGTTTATATTCCAGGATTTGCATGAGCTGAGGTTCAGTAAAGTCCTCAAAATTGAATGCATTCTCCATCGCAAATCGTCGAGTAAGTCCAGGATTGACATTCTGAAGATAATGGTGTCAGGTTGGGCACAAGGAACCTAGACGGCGATGACCTTACCTGAAACATTTCCTCCATCTGATCCTTGTATCCAAGCAAAAGGACACACCGGTCTTCGCCAGGGACACTTTGGATTTCAGCAACCATTGTATCTATGACAGAGGTCTTGTAAGGGTCTTTCGAGTCCTTGCTGTACAGCATATACGCCTAGACATACATCAGAACCTCCGTTGTCTTACAGAGCATATGACAAACCTCATCGATTACGAGCACCTTGCCTCGCGTACTCTCCAGAATTGATTTTGTGTTCTTCTCCGATTCACCCAAGTGAGACCCCACAAAATCTGCCGGATTCTTGACCACCACTGACGAGACCCCAAGATTAGCACGGAAATATGACATGGGATGATTAGGTCGTCTCACCTTCGCCATTGCTCAACATACCAAGGTCTGCGAGAATCCGGCCATATAACTTGGCTACCGTCGTCTTTCCAGTACCCGGAGAACCGAGGAAGACTCTATTGAGAGAGACCTGCATCGGCTCCTTTTCCGCCAGTTCTCGCTCATAATTCGTCTCCAGAAGCGCGAAAAGGTTGCGTACAGACTCCTTGACAGACTCCAACCCTGTCATTCCCTGCAGCTTCGCCCAAGGTGCGCTCTTGGGCAGAACGTGAGACGGGTTAGGCCCAATTAGGTCTTCCTTTGTGAGCAGGAAATCGTCCACCTGCATTCCTGATCGACGCTCTCTCTCGATGCGTTCAGCCTGACGTTCGCGGATTTTAGCAAACATGTTCTGCAACGCACGCGCGTTCCCAAAGCCCGGGGTGCCTCTGCCGCGACCCAACCGTTTGACGGCAATGCGAGCATATAATCCATTGACGCCGTCTTCGACCTTCATCCGGCCCTTGTAGTGTTTATAAACTAGATCCTCCAACATCGACAATAGCTCCTTATCGGTGTAATCCGCGAACGTGAGTTGATGAGGTACCCGACTCGGCAACCCCGGGTTGTGTTCAAAGAACTTCTCCATCTGCTTGCTGTATCCAGCAATGATAAACACGAGCGTGCCAACCCTGTTCTCCATCTCCGCGAGGAGGAAATCCAAGACTTGTCTACCAGACTGGTCATGCTCACTGACGAGTTGATAGGCCTCGTCGATGAAGATGGCACCTCCGCCAGCCTTCAACGCATCATCGATCAGCTTTTGCGCCCCCTGTACCCCTTCGAAGGAGAGTTTGGATCCCGTGGTCTCCAGGAACGCATTCCCTGGGAGCGCCTGGATGGACTCGAGGAATTGCGCATACAGCCTCGCAACCGTTGTTTTTCCTAGAACATGGAGTCAACACCGTTTGTCTTTGTCTTCATATATCACAACGCATCGTACCTGTACCCGGGTTCCCGAGTAAGGCAAGGTTGAGTCGTTCCTTGTTGATAGGCACGCCTTGACGATGCATCGTCTCGAGGCTACCCTTAATCCGCAGGATCTTATCCTTGACTTCTTCAAGCCCCGTCATGTCCATTATTTTGTCGATAGCGTCATTTACCACCCCATCTACTCGCTTTTGATTCTCCCACTTATCTCTCGCAGGAGACGGGAACATGGCGCGAGGTGGAGGCGGTGCATCGGACGTGGATGGCGCAGGTCCGCTGGCAGTACCTTGGGATGGAGTCTGCGATGCCGCCTTCGCTTTCTCCGCCGCCTTTTTTGCCGCATTCTCCGCATCGCGGATCTTCTGTTTTGTATCCTCAACCTCCTTCTCCTTTTGCTTGATCTCTTTCTCCCTGTCTTTTTGTGCCTGAATGTCCTTTAGGGCCTCCTGCTGATATTGCAACTTGGCCTCGAGCTCGATCATCTTCATGTCGTGCTCGCGCTGCGCTTTCTCACGCTCTTCTTTAGCCTTGATGTCCAATTGCGCCTGCTTCTCGAGGCGCTTGGCAAGTCGATCGCATGGGGGACAGATTGCGGGACGCCCTTGATGACACTTCCAAGATATCGTATGACCAACGGGGCATTTCTCCTGAAGCGGATGCATACACAGCATAGAGGTGTGAACGTCGGGTTGACCGGGGGCTAATTGTAATGGATGACATTTCTTCGGGCACGCATGGACCTGGCATTTTAAAAGCACGCCACTGTCGAGGGAATGAGTGAAACGGGACACTGATACAGAGAACTCGATGACGCTTACCAGGGTTCAGTGCATCCTCCATCAGGTGATCGGTAGTCAAACTCTTCAGACTGCGCGAGAGTTGCAGTCCTCGAAGGATGCTTCTCACATTTGATAGGAAAGCCATCAAAGACATACCGTCCCTTGTTCAGCATCCCGAAGAACTTGTCCCAAAGTCCACCTCCTTTCTTGGATTTGAGGAACGTGTGCGAGTTTCCAATCATAATCAACCCGTTGCGTGCACGCGAGAGAAGGACATTGAGACGCTCTGGGGAACTCATGAATCCAATACTGTTTTCTGGATTCGACCGCGTCAGACTCGTGATGACGATGTCGCTCTCTTCTCCCTGGTAGTTATCTACGCAGCCAGTTACCTACACTGGAAGTCATACTTGACGGAAAACTTACCAATCGTCGCCAATCGTATCCCAGGCTGGTGAGCCTTGGTAGCGGCCGAGCCCGTTTGACCTAGTAACCCAGCCTTTTGCAAATCGGTAGCATCCAAGTCACCCAAAACTGGGTCATGTTCGTTCGTCAACGCCTCACGCAGCTTGGACAATTGGCCCAAATACGGGGTGAGGATGACCATGTCTGAGTTCTTGTATCCTTGTTGTTTGAGGTAACGCACGATCTTGAGGACCATTCCGGCCTCATACGTGTTTTGCTTCGATGACGTCGACCCGGCGTCCTTGCGATCTGCGATTCGTGCCTCTTCATCCTCTGGGTGAGCGTGGTTGACGAAGATGACGTTGGATTGAACACCACGGATATCGGGCCGGTTTCGTGTGCTTGAATGGTCGACAAGCTCGGGATATGTCAACTCCCGCACGAACGCAGAAATCTCGGGCCGCATACGGTGCTGCGTCGTCAGAGTTTGATGAGGGAACTCCTTCAATACGAGGCGCTCAAACAGCGATCTATTCAGATCATACCCTTCTCCTATCTCGACCGTCAGTTGATAGTTGTTGACTTTTGGACGAAGTTGTCTGGAGCGGTCATGAGTATTTCTGGTATGATGTACAGTAAGAAACTATCACGCACTTGTGGTCACCGATGAGAATCATCTGCTTCGTCTTTTCGCCCAATGCTGTCAGAATATGGCTCTCCAGAATTTCGCCTGCTTCTTCCACAAGTAACACGTCCGGACAAACTGCGGCAAGATCTTCCGCATACTTGGCAGCCCCAGTGGTCGTACACCCGATGATCCTCTTTTGCTTCAAGAACGCGACTGTAGATTCTCTGGACCTGCGGACCATCTCATCTTGAGTGTTGTTATAGTCCCTGCCAACGTTGCACATATCCGTGACGAGATCCTTCAGGATCTCCCCTTTCCACTTGGCAAGCATGGCTTGACGAGACGAGGGTTCCATGTTCCAGATGTCTACCGCACCACGTACGTTGGGGTGGTTCTTGAACATGCCGGCGTCCCACCCCCTCGACCATTGCCATATGAGATAATCCTGTCGTATAGGTTTCCCCTTTTTCCCCGCGATCTGCGACCCGTCAGCCGCTAGCGGAACCTGGAAAGCATCTCGATACTCAGGGTCTTCGAAGTCTATGTGGGTAAGTATGTGGTCGAGCGTGACTGCCTTGTCTGCGTTTGCAAGCGCTGGAAAAGATTTCTGCAGGCGATCCACTAGAAAGCCAGCCCTGGACTTTGCTTGGTCGTTGAGAGTCCACTCTGCTCTAGAGTATGTGTGTTTGGTGCGTTCCTGGGAATGAAGGGAGAGGTACTGCACGCTCGCACTCGCGCGTCCACCGATACGAACAATCGAGTTCGTAGCAATACCGATGTCAATAAGATCTTCAAGGAACTGGTCAAGGGCATGGTTGGTGTAACACACAACAAGGATGGTTTGAGATGTGTGATCATGGATCGCTTTAGCGAGAAGAGCACCAATGAAAGATTTGCCAGTACCTGACAAATATCTTAGATCAGAATGTGTATACGGCTAAATGGCTGAAAAGTGAATATGCACCTGGGGGTCCTTGGATCAGCGCCACACGTTGCTGAAGTCCAGCGAGCAGAGAATCTGCCTGAGATTTATCGAGTTTGATTGATTTAGACAATGAAAGGATGTCCTGGAGGTCCATTGAAGGGTTCCTCGAAACTGCCCGTATGACCTGGTCAACCTGTACGGAAGGTGATTGGAGCGTTTGCCCCTCCTTCCAGAACAACAACTCCTCCGAGAGAGGAACGAGTTGCATATTCCTGAGTGCCTTGAGAACCGGCTCGTATGCAAATATGGCGGTATCTATCTGAAGCAGTCGTACATGTTTCGCAGTGCTTAAGCGAAGGAGGGCTTTCGACGTGCTGGCTTCACCTTCTAGCTGGAGGACAATTTCAGGAGGTTTCTTGGCAAGCAAATCGTCCACACGGTGAACAGTAGCGAATGAAATGACATCTTGATCGGCGATAAGACAAGCGAGCGATTGGTTTCTGAGAATCTTGAAACCAACAGGATCATCCGAGAGGAACTTTTTCCTATCATCAAACTCCTTTAACCCCTGGAGCTGTGGGAAATCCTGATAGCATCGAAGGACGAGTCCCCAACGAGAGCCTCTGTCGGGAGTGCCAGTATACACATCAACCATGAACAGCCCATTAATATGAAGGCCCCGATGTCGCCCAGGTTTTTTCTTCAGAGCAATTTGAAGCTCTTCACGCATGTCATAAATCATGTCATCCCTGAGCATGCGAAAAGTGTTGTCTAGATAATCTGCGACACGACTATGGGACGCCTCTGGGTCATCCAAAACGGAAGCGGGTCTGATGAAAGGGGGCTGAGTGCTGAGGATTTCGTCTGCTGTGGGGAGGATGGCAATATCGCGGAAATTTGTGAAATCATTGTCATGTCTGCCCCCAGGGCCACATAGACCACTAGGAGCGCCACCGGAAGCAAAAGCGGCGAGGATGTGCTTGATGTGGTGGGCAATCTCCCGCACTTGGTGCTCCGAAGATTCGAGAAGCTTGTTTAAAACAATTGAATTTGAAGCGAGCTCTCTATATGGGGCAGTGTCTTTGTCCTTGAGAGCGATTAGCCTATCCAAGATCTTGGCAAAGACGAGCTGAGCTTTCTCGTTCAATGCACCTTTCTCGAATTCCCGCGCAAATGCGGACCAGAAGATGGGAGGTTCCACGATTGCGATAAGGATGTGATTTAGTACACCTCCACCGAGGTCTGCAGCGCGTAGTAAGTACTCGAGGGTGGTGGTGGCGAGGCCGTTGAGGAACGATAAAGAGAGATCGTAGCGCATAGCGTTTTGAATGGAAGGTAGTCCGGGTTGATTCGAAATGAGACTATCCACACACTTTGAGGTATCTTCCTGGGCACAAATTGCTTCAAGGAAGTGGCGAGAGTTACGAGGGTCCACGGTGACCCTGCCGTACAGGATATCATTGAAGCGTCTGTTAAGCTGGAGAGCCCGAGCTTGGTCCATATACAGCGTGTTTGGAGGAAAGCAAGATTGAAGGGGCAATCAACGCAATGCGGGGAGGATTTTTGAAGGCAGCGATGGAGCACAGCAAGTTGGCACGCGTTCAGCACCTGGCAAACTTCGGGGAAGCCCGCCACAGGAATCGCTCAATTTAGCAACTTCTTAGAGTGACAACCTGAGAACTCACGCCCATGATCATCTGAGCCCACCAAAGTTTGCCCATATGTCCTCCTGGAAAGCTTAGGCTGCGCAACCCACCCATCGCAGCTGGACAAGTTAAATAACCAGCTAGCTGCAGTGGACCGCGCAGAGAGCCTCCCACAGTACACTCGAGTTGGTGTCAATGTGGCTCCTTATCGACTCTCGTTGCCATGAAGACTGATTTCCTGCGATTACTATCATCCCACACAGGGCGGAACCTCAAAAGACAGTATACAACTGGTACCATCGTGCTGAATAGCTCGTGATATAATGCATGGTGAGCACCGCATATCTGGGCCTTGGGACATATTCCCAGCTGGGCAGTAACACATGCGCAGCCGGCATTGTAGCATGAGCTATTCAACCTGTTCAGATGCCAGGTCGGCGGCACAAAGTGTCCCCAACCGGGAAAATTTGACGGAGGACTCGTGCTTGAGTCAAATGTAAAACCAAGACCGGACGGCGGACGCATTGCTCATGTCCGAGTTATTACTAGCCTTTCAAGTGCGAATACGACAGAACCCCGAAAAGGGTGACAGTGTGGCCCGCAACTACCAGTTATCACTGGTCGAGCTTTAGGCATACTGAAGCTAGATTGGTTTTTGGCAGCGTCTGGCGGAACACCTAACACTGTCTACGGATGATCAGCATTTGACTCGTGTCAATCGGACGAGTCGTCGCAATCGAATACTTACTGAGCCGTAGTCAGATTCAGACCGTTGACCCGCCTGAAGAAGATATATAGTAGTGGCACTGGTACTAGGTCGTTGGTGCAAGCGTGGCCCGGCTTGATTTTCGGAGAAAGCGGAGCTTGTTTGGTTGCCCATAAAAGGACGCATTTTCGACCACCGCACGAATCAGCGCTCTGCCGAGCGACGGCACCTTCAAGTACATAAACCCCAACTTGGTAAGCCTCGTTGTACTGAATTACCATACCAAGCCTACTTGTTATGGAAACTTGACATTGACTATAGTCACTAGCTAGAGCGCTCAGTGGCGAAAGGGTGCAGTCTGGATACCTCGTGCTGGACCGACTAAGCTAGAGCGGTCACCATCCTGCATGCAGATTACCCTGAACGCATCGAAACTTGCGACTGCCGTGACAGCGGCGAGCGTCATCGTCACTTTTGTAGTGGCTGCCGTGCGCCGCAAGAAACGTCGATCAACATCCGAGTCAAAACAAGGACATTCGCTTCCCCCTGGTCCCCCTGCGCGGCAGTTCTGGGAAAATATCACACCAGCGGTGAAGTGAGACCTCTTACCAACGTTCCCAATGTGTTCACCCAAATCGCTGTTCTTCAGTATCAGTTCCACATTCGATGAATGGGCTGATGAGTACGGTCCTGTGTTCACGCTTCGCCGAGGCAGTGAGATCGCCATCGTGATTGCACGAGTCAATGTAAGACAGAATTTCCGTCGGTTTCACCTTCTACAGGTTCCCTCGTTCTCATCGGTTTCTTATCCACAGGCAGCTACGGAAATAATGGAAAAGGAGGGTAGCGCTCTCGCAGGTCGCCCCCGAATGATCGCTGCCAATGACCTCCTCTCGGGAGGCAAACGAATCACACTCATAGGGTCCGG
>JBBPQR010000570.1:0-10161 GCA_038092615.1 Boletus sphaerocystis | reverse complement strand
CAAAAGAAGTCGGCCACTGGGGTTCAGTATACGACTGCTAAAGGGGTCCCTTACAGAGCAATGGGTGTTCAGGAAGACGTATTTATACATCCCTCATCTGTCCTTTCGCAAAGTTTTCCTCCGGAGCATATTGTTTTCACCGAGATCGTTAGGACAACCAAACCGTGGCTCAAAGGTGTGCAGCGTCATCCCAAACCCGACTGGGATTTTGCCTCACGATCCTTGCAGGACTGACGCTCATTAACTCGGCATGGCTTTCCACACTCGGAAAGTCGACGCTATGCACTTTCAGCAAACCTGCAAAAAACAGCGCAGGCGTGTTGATGATGATACCAAAATTTGGACCGGATCAGTGGGAACTACCGCCAATAAAAGCTTCATAGCGATCATAAGAATACATTATATCCCGGAGTGTCAACCAATGCAAGGGTGATCTAAGTAAAAGATAGATGATTTGTGCTGTGCGGATACTAAGAAGTCCATAACTATGGCTTGGGTTTCTTTGGAATGAAGATACTAGTACTCTTATCCTTCTTGGGTCGCTTACGTGGTGGTGCCAGTGGCTTCGGCTTCTGCTCGTTCATCAACGAAGACGGTTCCTCCTGGGAGTGTAGTCTCTTCAGCAGCGGGAGCTTTCGCGCGGAGTCGCTGCTTGGCCCCGCAGCTGTTTGCTCCAATGTTGGGCCAGTTGAAGTAGAAGAAAGATGCTGTGATTGCGGTTTAGCACGAACGGACTCGGCCAGGCCCTGAGGAGTGACAAGGTCTGCTGGTTCCAGAGGCTGGGGAACAGTCCGCTGTTTGTTGGTCTTTGTTGGCGAAGCAGGTCGGGCTGGCCGCACAGGGTTGGGTTCTGTGAAGTAGGACGCGGCCACCTGTATGCGATAGAGAGTTGTGAATAATGATTACTGTGGGTGAGCGAGTAGCCTACATCAGTCAGCAGCGACCTGGTTCTGGCGTTGTTCACAATTGCTTTCCAATCTGCGTTACTTCTCTCAAGCGTCGGAGCATTTCCCAAGATAAACAAGGAGGATTTTGCTCGAGTAAGGGCCACGTTCATTCGACGAACATCTAGTGTGTGAGGCGTTAGTTGCCCCTTCATTTCGAAGTCCATCAACCATACCAGCCAAGAAGCCAACCGACTGTACGCCCGGACCAGCGCGTACGCACGAAAGAATAATGATGTCCTTTTCTTGACCTTGAAAACCGTCGACCGTATGGAAGTGTATCTTTCCACGCATATCCTCACCAAACCTCCTTTCGAAGGCACGCTGAAGTTCGAGAACTTGACCGCGATACATTGAGACAATGCCAACCCGGAAGTCGAAATCGACTGCTACGAATTCTTTGCACAATCTCGCGTAGAGAGCAACAGCCACTTGTGCTTCCATTACATTTTTCATCGAATGACCGACGGTCCCTTCTTCTTGGCCGCGCGAGACGTTGAAAAAGCGATAACAACCAAACTTTGGATGAGATTGCCAGGGTTGTTTGGTTTTGACGTCCATATCGGGTCCGTCAAGTAAACGACCTTGGTAGAACAGATGACTAGGGAGTTGACTGATCTCTGGATGCATGCGGTACTGAATACTGTTGGACCTCTAAGTGGGTATCCAAAAAGCTTCACATCACGCTCACCTTAACAGATGGACAGCCTCCGGGCGGTGTTTTTGCAAGCGAACAAAGAGGGACTGATTATAGTCGAATTTACAGGCCTAGATGGGTTCATCAGTACGAGGGCAAGACATTGGAAGGAGGCTCATCACCTCTTGGGAGAGTACAGTCGGTGGCAGCTGTTGGGGGTCTACGGAAACAGGTCACAGTCCGCGTCTTAGAGCAGAGGTCGAATTCTCACCTCCAACCATGATACATTTGGGAGTACGAAACTTCAATGGGATCAACGAAGTCAATTCAACGGCTTGAGCGGCTTCATCAATAATGACCATCTCAAATTCCAGTTGCTCGATCGACTCATGGCCAGATCCTGCAAGCGTGGTACAAATCACGTCTGCCTCTTGCAAAATCTCGAAGCGTATTCGCCTGCGCACAGCATCCAAAGTTCGGTTGTCGGACTTTTGTTTGTCTTTCAAACGATCAAATTGTTGAGTCAGGGCCATTCGCCGAGAATTCAGCTTTTTGATCTCCTCCTCAATGGTGAGTGTCCTTGCAGTGTTGTTTTGAATCGTGGCTAGCTCCTCCAACTTTCCCTGTTTGGCGCGTTTAACAGATTCTATCTCCTGTCGAAGCAGCACTACTTGTTTTCCGGCGTCGTTGGAGGTATCTGGCATATTTTCGCCATTCATCTTCTGCTCCACGAGGTAGTCCAGTGTGATATCCCGGACACTGATGTCGATAGCTTTACCACCCCCAATTCTGACTACCTTGAGGGAGTCTCCGCGCTTTTGAGTACCTCGGTAACCCTCTTTCAGACGGCTAGCGACTTCGTCGATTGCCGCGTTACTTGGGGCGCATAAAAGGACTTTCTGTACTGGCCCTTTGTCAGCCTGTGCAGAGGGTCGCCCTGCGTGTATGGAGGTCGTCGCTCGAGGTCGTCGCGACAAGAATGCCTCGACCAGCCCGCATATAGTCGAAGTTTTTCCCGTTCCTGGAGGCCTTCGACGCGTCCTAAGAAATCATGTTCTTAAATAGACAAGTGCACCTACCCTTGAATCAACCCGAATCCTTCAACTCGTAATGAACTAAGAATAGCTCTTGCCTGAGGCTCGTTAACACGGTAGGTTGACATCGCTTGATTGATGTCGTGGTTGTCCAGATGTGGCATAGCAGAGATGCGAGGTTGCATGACGGTCTGAAAGGCATCGTAGAAAGGAAGTGCCATCAAGGCACCATATTCGCGGTGCAACGTAGCCAAGCTGCGGAAAAGTCAGCATCGTGAATATAGTTGCTGAAAGAATAGCATACCTAAACACTTTCTTCAAGTTCCATACGCTGTTTATTTGCAAGCCGGGATCAGCACCATTGGGTATGAAGCATCGAAGAGTCATCTGAGCGCCAGTCTGAGTAGTTCGGTACGATATTGTTTTGGCAAGAAGCGATTTTTTCCCAGAAGGATGTCTGAGCAGAACTACATCTGTTTCTGACAAGCGCCAATCCTTTTGAAGAGCCTCGGCTATAGTAGCCTCGATGTCAACAAAGTCATCTGTGAACTGCTTCGAGCAGATCTTGCAATCATACGATGGCTGTGTCTCTTCCTTTGACTGGACGATCTGAGCCCAGCATTCGAGCAGCAGGAGCGGCTCGAATACGCTGAGATATTGGCGGTGGTCTGTAAATTTGTCTGGAACATGAAGTAGCTTTGGTTTTATTCCTTGGGCGGGAGGATCTGGGCCTTCATGATCATAATCCCACGACAGCAAAGCACGATGAAGTCCAGATATGTCTGGTTTGAGCCGCATGGCTCTCCTACGCGCATCGTCCCTCCGATGAAACCGTTCCACCGCGGCGTTCTTGGTCTGATTTGTGACATCAAGAATCCTGATTTGGCGTCTCTCAGCAGGTTTGTGCACTTTAGGTGGCTTTTGAAGCTTGGCAAGGGCCGCCAAACCTTTAGCATCAGCATCGGACTCGGAGTCGCTGGACGATGATTCTACCACCTGTGGCACCTTAGGTGTATCATCGCGGACAGGAATTGAATGACTAGGACCTGCAATGACTGTTGGTCGTGCCTTCTGGAAGGACGGGAGAGCAGGTGTTTCCATCTTGGATTGGTCAGTGAGAGGGGGCTTGGCAGGTTTCTGGGGAGCCGGTGGCTTGAGTGTTGTTGTCTGCACCTCTTTGCGAGCCGGTTTGGTTTCTTTGTGTGCAGAACCCGAAGCGTGACCTCTGGCGGTTGTCATTGAAACGATCTCCACCTCGTCCTCAAATATTGCGAGGGCGTCTTCGAGTTTTGCTATACGCGTGGCATCAAGTCGCGTCCTCGGAGCCCCATGTGTGGTCTTGCGAGCGTCTTCCACATGCTTGTTCAACTTTGCCAGGCCAGCATCGGAAGGCGGTACACCCGTTGTCCGAAAGCAATCCAAGACAGTTTGAATAAGAGCGAACGATTGATGCAGCAGCTCCTCGTCTGACAGCCGAAGCCACCGCGCAAGCTCGGGTAAGACAGGTTGAAGATCGTTCATCATCCGCTTTCCTACCCGAGATAACTTCAAAGGTTTTCGACTCAGCGAGGTTGACTCCCCCTCTCTATATTTGACAGCGGCAGATTCCATGACTCTCCACTGTGCCAGCATATCTCGACCAAAAATGAGCGCATCCCGCATCCACACTGTCATATCGGGTATATCGAAAAAGTCCGCCCACAGGGGAGTTCGTTTGAATATCACAGTAATGGACTGAGTCATGAGCGTCCACAACTGCGGGAGTTGAGATACAGGACCTTGCGGATCTTCGACCCGCAAGAACTCGTTCGAGTGGAGTAAACCGTCGGGGCTAGAACACAGCACCTCGATAACATCCGTGAGACATTGCACAAGAGACTTTGACAAGCTGCATGCCTCGGTGACTTGAGGCGCGTGTCGAACAAACGTTTCAAGGAATCCGAAAATGGCGGAGAAAGAGGAGTCTGGTAAATTGGAGAGCAATGCGCGAAAGCAATCGAGACGGACGTCCACATCGAACGCTTGCCCAACCAAAGTCTTGGCGGCAGTCTGTATGTCATCAATTGGAGACAGCATGAGAGTCATGACGTTCCTGGAAACTTCTGGGCAACGGAGAACATTGCGCAAGAAGGTTGGTTGGTTGTAATTGGCAAATTTAGAGATTGCCTCGACAAAGCCTTGTCTCGTAGTCTGTAGAGAGCGATTGATGGAATCAAAGGCGACTCGGGCATTCGGTTTTGAAAGAATTGGTTTATACGCGCGAGAGTTCAAAAGGTCCAAGTGGGCGTAGCGAGCAACCAGATCGAGGAGAGAAGTAGCGCCATCCACGTCATTTGTTTGTAAAGATTCGTACGTCTTCGTCCACATGTGCTCTCGCACAATGCACACAGAAAATGTGTCGGTTTGACCAGCAAGAAATGTGCAAGATTGGCTGATTGCACTAGCAATTTCTCGCACGTCTCGCGCAAGGCTCGCTGTCACAAGCTCGCGAGCAGCGCCGCGCGCAGACTTCCACTTTTCGTCTGTGTACTGGCGACCAAAAGCGACAGATATGAAAACATCGACGTGAATGTCCAAGACACTGAATATTGCCTGACGATGACGCGCCAGCTCTTCGGTATGACACTTACGAACCAGCGACGAGAGTAGCTGTCATTAAGAGTTAGTTTGTAATTCCATCACAAATATCGGGCGCAAAAAGCTGACTCGTATAACAGCGAGCATGACCACGGGGCGGACTTCCTTGAATCTTTCGTGCTGGAGTTCTTCGCAAAGCAGGTCTACGATTTTTGCGAGCACATCGCCAAAGACACTGGAATCTTTCAACGATGATAGATACTCTCCAAACCACGAGAGAAACCAGGGTTTTTCGTCTAGAGGAACAACCTCTTCGATTAATCTGATATAAGATGGGTTATCCTTAATTGCATCGAATACGACCTGTGGGAACTCGGGGGTTTCGCCTTTCCAAAGACTTGCATTCAGGCGCTTAAGGAGAAAAAGCATGCACTTTAGTATCTGCGCGAACTCTGATGAAAGAAAACCTGTCAGACACGGATTGCTTACACGGAAGCTTGATATGCATACGGGGACCTATGTCATGCAAGTGACCTGTGACAACTCTCCGACAATTTACCCCTCCGTATGACCGCAGGATTACTTCAGTAGGTATCTGACGAAGAATCTGACAAAATCCAACCCAGATTTCACTTGGATCCGATGTCGAGGAAAATGAGGAGTCGACGGGAAAAGTCTCTGCTTCCGCTGAGGGTGTGTGCAACGCAATAGGGTTATTTGGGTTTGTGGTCTTCGCAATGAGACTAAATACAGTTCGAAGAGCCAGCTCATGTCCAGTGACGAAGTGGTCGTCAGCCATGGGGATCTCAGAACAAGCAGTCGCGAATGACTTTGACCACTGCCGTACATCCTGGGATTCGTCAAGCATGAGAATGAACAGTCCGGGAGGTGGAACATCTGTTGGCCAACTTGCGACGGAGGGTCGAGAACGAATTAATGCGAGGACGTCGGAATCTCGGAGGATGTGCAAATTTGAGACCGCATGGTATATTATGCCAGGTTGTACAGTGCGAAGAGCGGAGGGGTCGTTCCGAGAGTTGCCGCTGATTCCAGCTGAAGCTAAGCCATCCTTGACGAGTTTTAACTCCCAGTCGTCAAAGCTCCTGTAGAACCTCTGGAGAATATCATCTGAAAAAGCGCCAAAGTACCTGGTTTCTTCGGTCAGCCACATGAGCCTCATCATCTCTAACTATGGCCAGAGAGTGAGAATGCAAATAACATGCCAACAATCTTTTCGACCAATCATGCAACAGGGAGCAAAAGGGACTCACGTTGATCGAGATGTGACCTTGACCTCGCCAAAGGCTTTGACGCAAGCACAACAGCCCGCGAGACAACCTATGAGCCTGGCTTTCCACTCATCCACCTTTGGACTATTATAGGCGAACAACCTCAGAAGAAAGGTGGCCGCGCCAACAGTGAGTTGATCTGCACGAGAGCAAAACCAATGATAGCACTTGTCGGAACTGTTGGAAGGCACCTTCATGAGATAATTGAAGACAGGAAATAATACGTCGTCCGAGCCGTCCGCCGAGTTGACGGGCGCGTCATGAACCCTGGCGAGCAAAGCTTTGACTTTGGCCACATCGGTGGTGGTGGTCATGAAAGAGGATGGGATGGCGGAGTGGGAGTGGACGAGGAAGAGACACGCAAAGTCTTCCGGAAATGGTCAGCCACCACCAGTCGGAGCCGAGTGCGCGAGTCAGCGTCGATCACAGCTTGTCAAAAGTCAACATTGAAATGGACGCGCTGGACGTGAACTATCTCAACGAGCTCCTTGAACAAGACGTCGAAATAAGAGAGGTACGACGCCTCGATTGCGATCACACCAAAATTTACAGTGCAACCATGAAAGAAAATTAAAGATCAAGTATCTTATCTCGACCAGAAAACCCGCATTATCGCTGGCATCTTGAACAAAATTCACTCCACCCCGACCGACGCAAGTCAGTCCCTCGTTCACCTCACGTATCGACATCTAACTCGGTTGACTTCAAGTCCTACCCCTCCTTGATTTGGTGCGACCAATTTTGCACAGTTGTCATGATACCAGTGCTGCCATCGCCTCCCTTGTCCCTCCGAACCAACTTTGGCGCTGGAAGGACATGTGGTCAAATTCTCTCCGTGCAGCAGTATATTCCGCCGCCCTAGTGGAATACCTGAGTAGTGGTTCCTTGATCACCTTTTCACAAGCCAACGAACTGCTTGGAAGTGAGCGCGTTTGCCACAGTGCCTTCTGCCCAGTCAAACACTTATGTCTTCGCAGTAAGGGAAGAATGGGCAGATAGATTCTCGATAGCTGTGGAAGATTATCTGCATGGGCTTATTAGCCTCGTTAACGAACTGGTGAATGAAGCTCGTCGACTTTCAGTTCCTCGGAAAACACAGAGTTGGCTCCCTTGACTCACCCCTCCCCCAGTCACGACTTAGTGTCAACGCGGTGACGCTCGGAGACTACGAAGCGCCATTTCGCATCTCGGTCTTTGTAAAGGACCTCTTTGCTGGGTTTTCGATGGTAACACGTCTCAATGCTTTCACTGCGGAATTTGACATGCATTCTTTCTGGCGTTAAATCTCAAGCTCAATCTAAAGAATGACACCTTGCGGCGACGCTTTGATGGTCTTAAATATGATCTCAAAAAGATCGAGGAAGGTCGGTCGCATTTGATCAGCCTTTTCTCACCCTTACGTGTTCAATTCCCCCAGTTGTCTACGATGTGTCACTGCGCAAGTTGGCGGATCCAACACACGTTAGAAAATAGCATTGGCAGTGGGTAATTAATAGAGGTAGTTGGTGGTGCATGTTCTAGTAACTCCGCGATCATTCTTGCCGGGAACGCTCAACCACTCGGACAGTCATTGGCCTGTTTCCACACCACAAAGTGACCGTGTCCCGCGTTTCGTGTAGTAATATTTCTGGCATACCTCACATTCACGTTCGCGACTCCAAAGACCTTCCGTCTGAGATTCTGGCCATGGATAGAAGGCGGGGTTCGACACGCCCAGCCTCGTCAGAAGGCAAGTTCCCACGCTTCCTCCCTGAGTCAATTATATATGTGGACCACTCAACAGAGATAGAGTACTGGTCTCATGCAACCAAATCACTGGCGACGCTCTCCAGCATTTACGCCAACCCAACGAGCATCGAGACAATCGGGCGCGTCAACAGGCTGATGTCCATGTGGCCAACCGATGATTCGCTCCAAGCTGAGAGCTACGAGACGCTCAAAGATAATTATAGGCGGTTGTCACCTGCACTGAAAGAGGTGCGCCGTCATTCCGAGAAGGAGATTGTGTGAGAACCTGTCCCCTCAACACTACTCGGCGGCAAATATAATTCTTGTTACAGCGCACTCAACGACGCCATTGAACGAGTCAGTGTTGTCATCGCACTGCGAAGGGCATCTGAAACATTGCCACAAGGTTTGTTTCTCCAGAAACGACCGTCCTGTCTTCTAACACCTTTTTCCCACAGAGAAACGCAATAAGCGTCCGCGACCACCGTCGCCCTCTCCCACATCTACTTCTGTGACACCTCCTGTTACTGGGGCACCACGCGCTACGACTGCAGCGCCCGCGCGAGGATCGATGGGACCATCACCCGCGATTCCGTTCTCTCGAGAGCCAAAAGCGCGGAGAGAGGCGCTGGCAAAGCAACTGCCTTTACAAGAAGGCCGTAAAGTTGCCTTTCATCCACCTTCAGGGAAGACTGCCGATGGAAGCACCGTCGACGTGGACGAGAATACATGGATTTTAGCCGTCATCACGAAATGCATCAACCAAGATAAGAATCGGCGGGTTATTTTTTTACGTTCAACGGTGGTAGGTCTCATCTATTGTATTTATAGCTATGAGGTCCAGGACGTAGAGCCACAAGAGGACGGACAGCCCGGGCAGTGTTACAATACGACACTTCGAGCCATTATACCCCTACCTGATCCGGGCGCCCCGCCAAATAGTGCAGCACATCCGAGTGCGTATCAAGAATTCCCAGCCGGGTCAACTGTTATGGCGCTGTATCCGGATACCAGTTGTTTCTACCGAGCTGAGGTGATAGCATCCCCAAAGGATCTTCAGCCATCTGGTCGGGTAAGTTGCGGAGGTGCAATGGCAATATGAAAGTGAACGTTGACAAGATGTCTAATACAGGGAACGTCTTCCAAGCACATTTCGGCGTATAAGCTGAAATTTGAGGACGACGACGACCAGGAGCATGCGGTGCTAGCGCAATGGGTCGTTGAATGGCCGGGGTCATGACGTTGTGCTTGTGTTGTATATGTAATGACCGGGACCCCAGGGACTGCTTGCGAGAAATCATATACGTCATAGCATGACCCCTTGTCCTCGTCCACCATGTCAATGAGCAGACTCTTGCACGAATTCCGACCTCTCTTTCGCATGTTAGAGGAGCCTCTCACGACCAGAGGCACCCCGACCCTCTACCGCCCATTCCTTTCAGACCCTTTCTTCACGTCCCCTAGCACCGTCCATCCTGCCCTCGACCTCGCGGAGGAGGGTGACAACTACATCGTCGAGGCGGAACTACCTGGCGTGAAGAAGGAGAACATCGACATCTCTGTCGGTGATGGAGGCCGCAGCGTCACCATTCAAGGCAGAACAGTCAGCCGACGCCCCGGTGACTCTTCAGAGTCCACTGTGGAGACCGGCACGTCACAAGGCCAAGGTATGCACACCTACTGCGCATTACTAGCTCGATTGATGGCTTACTGTCGGCGCAGGAGCTGTTGTCGCCTCGGAAACGCCGTCCAATCGACTGACTGCGGAGCGTCTCTATTCTGGAACCTCGTCGTTCACAAGAACTGTCTGGCTTCCTCGTTCCATTGACAGCTCAAAGATGACAGCCAAGTTGGCGGACGGGGTCCTCACGTTGAAGGCACCAAAGATGGAGGACAAGGAGAGCATCAAGATCAATGTTGATTAAAAGGACGAGATGTGTTGTTCGCTCACC
>JBBPQR010000569.1:0-10163 GCA_038092615.1 Boletus sphaerocystis | reverse complement strand
CTAAAACTCTCGGATGCTCCCATGACGAGATACGCGAAACATTAAAGAAAACACGCGATTGGATGTCGCACGCACAAGAATCCAAGCGATCTGCCGCTCCCACGTACGCTATCAATGATCTCGTATGGTTATCCACAGATCATCTTTCTCTCCCCTACCCCGCGAGAAAACTCACCCAAAAATACATTGGTCCTTACTGTATCTCCGCCGTCCTCCCTAATGCTGTCACGCTCGTTCTCCCTTCCTCCGTCTCCATCCACTCTACCATAAATATTTCCTGCGTTAAACCCTATAAAGCCCCACTAGCCGGACAAAACGTTTACAAACCTGATGCCGTTACCGTGACTGAAGATCGTCACGAGGAATACGAAGTGGACTATATCGTCCAATCACGTTTATACCGTGGAAAACTGCAGTACCTCATCCATTGGAAAGGATGGGATGAGGTGGATCGCACCTGGGAACCTGCCGTTAATCTCAAACACGCCCAAGACGCAATAAACGACTTTCACGCAGCTCATCCCACAGCTCCACGTCCTATCCGCGGGATCTCCAACGAACAATTCACGTCTCTCTTCTCACTGTTCAGTCCCTCCTATTCGGAATTCACCAACTCGAGACTGGATCTCGAAGCTGGTGAATGGGGGGTAGTGTTATAGTTCAGGACCCATACGCTACGCTTTTCATTTTCTTCACCTAATCATACTTAACAACTTTCACTTTCGCAGTCACGTGACCAAGTCACCTGACTTACCCCTTCTTTTCAGATCACGTGACATTTCACTCTTCTTCGTCACGTGACCTCACACGTGACCGTGAGACAACACGTGACTCGAGTCTAGACCCAGTCCAGACTCTCATCTTATCTATGATGTCACACCTCACGGTTACATTACATTTCCCTCATGTTTCCTTATCATTGACTTTCCCTCACCAGCCCTCAAGTATTTAGGACTCAGATGACCTACCCTAAACTCCCTTAGTATCATATATATACTGTTCCCTCTCGTCATCTTTTCCTTAGTCCTGTTCACTTGTCTACTCTCCCTTGGGGGCCTGGACATCTTGATTACTACTCCTACCATTGCACTTGCCGATTCATCCCCGTCAATGGATGCTCTTTACCTATCAGATTGAAATACCACTCGCCTTGTTCCACGTCGAACTCATCGTTATCATCGATACTCTCCGTCAACGCATCGTCTCCATACAGTCACTCGTCAGGCCTATTATCTTAGGCTTTACTCATTCTTAAGTGTCCAAGCTCACCATCCGGTTTCAATATGCTACCAAGATTGATGGTAGGATGGATGGGGACCTTTACCTTCAGATTTTGAAGGATGAACTGCTTAATTCTTTGTAGTTTTATGGTCTTGATCCTCCTGACATCATCTTTTAGCAGGACAATGACCCCAAACATACTTGCAAGAAGGTGAAGAATTGGCTTCAAAAGCAGAATTTTCATACTATGATATGGCCTGCACGGTCTCCTGACCTCAACCCTATTGAGCACCTCTGGGGTTATCTCAAAAGAAGACTAGCAGATCATGATTCCTCTCCTAAGGGGATTCATGAATTGTGGGAGAGAGTTCAGGTTGATTGGGAGGGGATAGCAGTTGAAGAGTGTCAGAAGTTGATAGAGAGCATGCCTAGAAGGATTGAAGCAGTTATCAAGGCAAAGAGAGGCTGTATCAAGTACTAATATACTCTGGAAAGCAAAAGATGCAAAACTATTGCAATGGTATTGGTGTTTTGAAATGGATATATCTTTGCAGCATGTAAGTGAAATCACATGACCCTGGGGACAAAGTTGTAGCTAAGGGTTTGTACTCTATTTGTTTCCACCAAAGCAAAGTGAAATTCCCATGAGTGATTGCAGGGCACTTCGCGCCCTGGTTTGGGGTTAGACATTGCAACAGTTTTGCACCTCACTGTATAAACCCATAAACACTCAGATGTATTTCTCTATACTAGTCTTACCTGAGCTCCCACCAGAGTTTCTAGCCCAATACATTGTCTCCCCTTCTCCCTTGGACTTCTACAAGTCATTGCTCTACTTCTAAGTAAGTGCTTCCTCATAAACTTGTCTTGACAACTATTACCATTAATCACCAAGTCTTATCTTTGTGATAGTAACCCATCACCTTGATTAGAAGATCTCCAATGTGAATCCTTTTGGATCAGCCCCTTCAAAGGATCATTGTCTTTACCCTTTAGATTTTTGCTCATCTCTATCCAGATCAAGTGTAACAAAAGACTAGAATAAACCCTTGTGGCCCACCATCATTGCAGTTAGCCAACATTTCTCACCCACCTTTGAACCCTAGACCTCACCATCTTCAGTGGAGACAATCTAGCCCTTCATCATAGATCTTTGATCATGAACATACTTTTTCTGATGAAAAAGAATCCTCTAATGAAACCCTTGATCTTAGTCACCAACTATCTGGACCCTTCATTATCTCTCATGTACCTATACCTTCTAGCTTCACATCTGTGCAATGGTCACCACTTTTCACCCTTTCCCCACCATCAACTCATTAGAACCCCTAAAGCTTATGACAGTTCTGTAGAACAAGCCATTCTTTAGCTGCAATTCATTATGTTCTCCCTTAAAGTGAACAAGGAAGTCTATAGCACCAATGCAAAGAAAATCACATTTGCCCTCACATAACCAAAGGATCAGGCTCCTCTTGGGCATCTACATTCCATAACTCCACTATCTCTAGAGCCACCATCTCCATAGGAATGTTTGCTGACTTTACCACAAAGTTTAAATTAGCTTTCAAACATCATAACATCACTAGCAATGACATTACTCGGCTATCTACTAAATGAATGAACCGAGAAAAATGCAAAGATGGTTCCTTTATCTACAACCCTTCTCTTATCCACTTCATGGCCAACTTTCAGAATGCCATCTCCCAGGTGAAGATCACTGATCCCAATGTTCTCATTGAGTACTACTCAGCTGCTATTCCATCTGAACTTATGTGCTGCATCATGGCCATGGATACAATGCCCACCACCATAGATGAATGGTACAACAAGGCTATTTACTTCCAAACCCAGAAGGATTGTACTGATGAAATTGCCAAGTGCAACTCCAGACCCTCCCACTCCTACACCTTATTCTCTACATCAACAATCACAAAGGCCAAAGACCCTAATATCATGAACATTAATGTAATCTACATCATCAAACTCATTTCCAATGAATGGAAATGCTGTATTGAAAAAAAACTCTGTTTCTGCTGCTGAAAACCTGGCCACTCCAGCTCTAACTATCCTACTTCTCTAACTCTCCAAAGAAGTCCAAATTGTCAAACAGGACAAAGAGGAACTGTCTAAACTCATAGAAACTGATGATGATGATGATGATGATGAAGGAAATGTTCACCGCATCTCCTTTGTACATTTGGATTTTTAAAATAGGAGCCTCAATTAACATAAGACCCTCCCTGTACTTGTGCCTCTATGACTGTATAAACTGCTTTCAAATCTGTTCATTCAGTTTATCATACCATTGCACACTATGAGAACCATCAACACTCAAGCCCTAATTAATAACAGTGGAAAACTCTTTCATATTAACTGGCAGTTTGTTCAAAAACACAATCTTCCTACCATCAAACTAGAAAAACAGTTCCAAGCCTGCAATACAGACCATTTCTATAACAAGAATAGAATAATTTCTTACACCTGCACTCTCTTTGTTAACATAGAAGGACTTGCCCAACAAGTAAAAAAGTCAATGCCATCTTAGGACTTCCTTGGCTCCATAAAGCCAACCCAACCATCAACTAGATTACCTGAACTCTTATGTTGGACAAATCTATTTATAAGTCCAAACTTCTCTATTCCACTTTTATCACCAATACCAAAAAACACAATGATTTCTATTATATAATGCACCCTTGACCCCTCAAACACATAAATGTTCATGTGATCCATGACTCCCATTTTATGATTATCTTCTGGTGGAATCTGAAAATATGTACCTTTTCTGTGCCCACACTAACTACACTATCAACTCACTATCACCACTAAGAAATCTAAAGTTACTTTTCCCTCTGAGTACTTTGAATTCACACTTGTCTTCTCCAAGGAGACCACTGACCATGTCCTCCCTTCTCAACCTTATGATCATAAGATCAATCTCAAAGATACCTTTATTCCAAAGATTGGAAAAGTCTACCCTCTTTTTCCAAATGAAAGAAAGACCACTAAAGCCTTTCTAAACAAGAACTTTGCCTCAGGGAAGATCTGACCCTCTAGTTCATTTCAAGCCCCACCTTTCTTTTTTTTCAAGAAGAAGAATACAGGTCTCCACCCCTGCCAAGACTATCACTACCTTAACAAACAAACTATTCAAGATGCCTACCCACTTCTACTTATCTCTGATTTTCTTGACAAACTATAAGGAGTCAAATCATTTATCAAGTTTGATGTCTGTTAGGGCTATAATAGCATCCATATCAAAGATGGACACCAATGTATTGAGAACTAATGCTGCAATTGGAGCAGCAGCTATTTGGGATGAACACATGAATCTGGAACACTCTTTTTAATTTTCAGGCTAGGATTTCTTTTTATTTAGGTGAATCATAATGCCTTGCAACCACCAATACCCCGCCATCTGCAACACTGCCACCTGATCAAAGCTCTTGGCCGTCGTCGCCCACGTAAGTCTACTGTCTCTCTTTTTGTATTTTCTTATGGTTCTTCGGATGCTACCCTTTCTGCATTCAAAATCTTATGAAATGTGATCCATGGCCTTAAATACGGCCTCTTAAACATCCTCTCCTGTGCCCATTTGGCAATATTAGCCAGATAATCTCACCCCCTCTCACCCCCCTCCCCCCCATCACCCCCTATCACTCTGCCCCAATCCCTCCCTTCTCTGTTCGGATTCTCATGCAAAAGGGTCTCCTCTTGTCCTCTTCTGGCAAGGAGTTTGCAAAGCTGACCAACATACTCACCAACTCTGCAGAGGTCAAATGTGCTTGACAAGAGGCCGTGGGCTGTCTCGGCCTTGACTTTCTCGACAGCATCTGTGCTGCCAATGATATAGATGTTGACGGGGGGCTTGCAGTCGAGCTGGATCCTGACCCTGTTAGCAGCACCAATATTCTAAAAAGAGAAGATACTACCTCCTGGCCTCTCCTATGGAGGTCAACTTCAATCTTAAAAAGTAATGCTCCCCACTATCTCGCTCCCATTTTAGCATCCTGCCATTCCTTCTCCTGTCACGCCTTCCACCCTGCTATGGAACTTGATGACCTTGGCGGCCTCTCTGCTCATGAGTGCAACTGTTGCTGCTCCACCTCCACCCCCCTCTACCTCCAGTTGGTACAATACTGCCTCCGTCAGACCGTTCAACAAGTGCATCATTCTCTTTCATTCTTTCCTATATTGATTGTTCTGTAGAGTATGCCTCCTGTCTGCCGAGGTACAAGAATCCACAAACCCACGCCTAGACAGTCCTGGCCCCTCTGCTAGACCCGCCCTTCAGAAAAGGTGGTGGTCAATCCTTCAAAGGGTGGTGTTGTTTTTCCAAAGTCCCCCCAACAATCCAGTGCCCTTCAAATTCCCCAAGAGGCATGGCCATGGAGTGGCATCGTTAGTCTTCTTGAAGTCGATCTCTTCTCCCCCTACATGGGAAACATGTCACGGTGCAGTGATGGTATTGTGAGAGTTGCTCAAAACACAGGATGAATCCAGTGGGATGGAGGTAAATCTTTCCTGCCATGCTTCTATTCCTCTACTAACCATCCTTTATAGATGGTGTTTCATCAAAAGAGAATGCGAGTGCATATGAAGAGCGGTACAACAACTTGGCAGTGAGGCCTCTATCTTAATTGCTTTGCAGGCTTTATTTCCAATCAGGCGGATCATCTCTAGCCCTCCTGCTCAGTTCCATTTAAAATGATTCAGGTCATGGCACCTATGCATGAAACAGTCTCTTAGATGCTTGCCTCTTTTATTATACATGCTGCTTTGTCCCATTGGCCATGTACACCCCATTCTTCTGCAATTGATAAGACAAGATTTTCCACTCGCTTCAAAAGCCAAAGCACACAAAAAGGATGGTTGAATCCATGTCTGGGAGGTGCACTGTCCCTGTCTCCTAGGGATCAAGTATGAAGTTGCGGTTAGAAACGATCTGTTTGACACACCAAAAGATAAAGAATCGGGCAATGCAAGTAGAGCACTTTTGACTGGAGTCGCTGCCGTGCTAGGGTATATCGATTCTCCATGTATAGCTCCCAGGTCACTCAACATCCTTCTCAGGCTCTGCAATCAGGATGACAATGTCCGCGTAGTAGCTGCAGCTTGTATGCTACCCATAGTAGATCACATAGTTGAGCATCTGGCTGTACTTTTTGCAGGATATGAAGGATGACCTGGGTTCTAGCATTGGCACTGTCATGGACCTGCTTGGTATGTGCTATTTGCATATTGTCTCCTCGAACTTGTCCAGTTCCTGGTAGGTAAGTTAGTCGCCTACATCAAAGTTATCAAGATCCTCGGCGATTCAAATTTATCATAAGTGGCTAAACTACTTTCAATGCACTGGCTAACTAGCTCACAGACCTTGCACCAACACCATTCCTATTTTTCCAGTATACAATTCTGGATGTCTGACTGGCTGTTGCGAAGACCTTATTGTCTTTTATGATAGCGTTGTCCCTTTCTTGAGGCTAAATGGCAATGCCATTCTTGCGTCTTCTTTTACTACTGAAAAGTGCTTGGATATGAGATTTGCATCGCTCACTAGTTGGCGAACGGCACTTGAAGTTGTCTTGAGTATGCTAGGTTTGATAAAGATAGCGAAGCAACAAATGGTCCTTGAACAGTATGCTGTCACAACAACACCTCTCGGTGTTCCTATCAACACAACAACATTTTGCCACCCAACGTTTGCAGAGGATGGTATGGATGTGATTTCTGAGAGACACAATGTCTAATAAGAACATGATCGATCAGGACCTGTCCCTTGTCTCAGTAGAACTCATACTGCAAGCGCGAATTGCTGCAGCAACCACACTTGCCTACTTAATTATATACTGGCCCCTGAAGATATGGCATCATGTATAGCATATGGATCACTGTGGAAACTAATTCAGACTTGTAGTCTATTGATATTTCAGCCTGTTTTCATCCACTATATGGACTTGACTAGCATGCTCCAGAAGTTCCTGGCTGTTGTGGTCACAGAAGAATGGATACATGTATATGACGTGCTGTTACCCCCTGGTCCAATACTTGACAACCTCCCTCTTGCCAGTGAACTCAGTGTAAGAGCACTTGCTATCCTCCAAATTCCACCCTCAGTTGTGTATCATAAAATGACGTTTACTCTTCACAATATATGTGCCGAGTGCCATTCACTTCTACACTGTTTTTCAAGTGACTGAAAGATCCCCACCCCTCACTTTTCTTATGCCTCATCTCAGAAGCAAGGTCAATATCACCAGTGCCAAGCCAGAGGGCTTCACCATTAGCACCCCACATGAAGCTGTGGGTGCTATGTACATAAAACTTAAGGACAGTCTTGGCAAGACAAAGAGGTGCAAATCAGGTGTTATCGCTGAGAAGAGACATCAAGTTGTACAAGGTAGTATTGAGCAGTATGCTGAAGTGAAGGCCCAATACGATGTGCACATTTCGACTGCATTTACAACAGCATTCATGGTGCTTAGAAGCACATCAGACAAAGTGAGCCTATGATGAAGGGTATTGTGAATGGCACTGAGGTAAATTCAGGATTGTTCAAGTTACCCTTGGATAATTGCTAAAGGAAAGCGTCCTGTAGCTGCTATTGCTAATTTCATTAACTTCTGCGTGCAACACAATGTCGGCCAGCCCCTCGATAAGGTTGTAAAGAACCTCAGCACATTCCTCTGTCAGGTCATGGATCAACCACCAATGTTTGCATATTCGTGGACAATCTATAAAAGTATTCTTCAAGTCTGCTACATCACATCAGCTGTCGTCACACCACATCAGCAATCACCCAGGGCATTGCTAATTTGGAAGATTTGCGTGTCTAAAACCAGCTGGTGGGAATGGTGAGACCAAGAGGGAGTTTCTGACCTCCCTGGGGCATTCACAAGATCTGGGAAGTGGTAGGGGCATGGGTGCCCCCATTTGTACCTAGAATTTGTTTCGTCCTACATAGGATATGATGTATAATACCCCAGCAGGACATAAATTGGAAAAAAAAGAAGAGCACATACCTCAGTCATTGGGCAGACGTACTGAGGAAAGATGAAAAGGCCGTGCAGCCTCATTTAAGTAGGTGGAGATGGGTGTACAAGCGGACAAGATACACTACGAGAGAAGCAGGGATAAGGGTCAAGAGAGGAAATAAGAAGTGTAGGACAAGAGGTGTTAAGGTGTCCGAGTGGGAGCTGATCTTCATGTCAACATCCTTATGTTACTGTGACAGACCTGTTCAAAAGTTGCCCCCGCAAGAAAAGGGCGAGCAGCAAAATCAGAAGACAAAGCTGCAAAGATGAAGCCATCTAGAAAAGGAGCAGACCTTGCATTTCGTTGACTATCAGCAAAATTCCCAAGAGTGGTCTGTTGAGCGCATGCATCGCAAGTATGGCCAAATCATTGTTCATGGTTGTGTCGGCCCTTATCACCATGGCTTAAGCAGAGTCTCCCCAAGAAGCAGATGTCTCTATGGAAAAACAATACGGCCAGTATGTTATTGACTCCTTGAGTGTTCTTGAGGCTATTTCACCCACCCTGGACCCCGCATTATGGCCCAAGCCCACCCAGTTGTTCCCCGCCATTACTGTTGCTCTATGCAGCAAGCTTGTGATTATCTGGCAGATGGCTACCCGATTCTTTGCCACTGTTTGTATCTTCTTTTGTCTAAGACCCCGAGTCATAAAGGGACCTGGGATGGTGTATGTGTGATACGCTTGTGTACATGTGGCACGTGCAGTGGGGGCCTTGCAGACAGGCCGGAGCCTCCGGAGCTCAGAAACTATCATATTTGGTAAACCTGCACGTGTTTGAGGGTGTCCCAGGTATGTTATAGTTCAGGACCCTTACGCTGCGTATTTTCATTTTTCTTCATCTTATCGGACTTAGTCGTTTTACTTTCACAATCACGTGACCAAGTCACCTGACTTACCCCTTTTAGATCACGTGACATTCTGCTCTTCTTCGTCACATGACCTCTCACGTGACCGTGGGGACAACATGTGACTCGAGTCTAGACCCAGTCCAGACTCTCGTCTTATCTATGATGTCACGCCTCACGGTTACCTTGTGTTCCCCTCATGTTCTCTTATCTTTCTTATCCTCTCACCGGCCCTTAAGTATTTAGGACTCAGACGACCTACCCTAAATCTCCTTAGTGTCATATATATACCGTCCCCTCTCGTCGTCTATTCTTTAGTCCTATTCACTTGTCTACTCTCCACTTGGGGCCTGGACTCTTGATTACTACTCTTTTCCTTACCCTTGCACTCCTTGCCGTCTCATCCTCGTAATCGGATGCTACGTCGCTATCTTGTTTCTTTACCAATAAACTCTTTCAACGTTCTCATCATCGTCGTAGTCGACACCAACGCTCAACGTATCATCTCCATCAATACGCTCGTCCAACCTATTAACTAGGTTAAACTCGCTTAGATCTTGGTCCCGTTTCAAGGTATGCGTAAGTTGCTGCCGGTGGCATGAAAGCTACCTGCCGCCGGTACAATAGTCCAGTGACCATCGGCATGGCACAACCTAGGGCGGGCAACTGGTGGGAATTGGCCTAGTGTGTGCTTCCACATGTTCCACAGCTTTCACTAGCCACATCACCAGTCATACATTCCCTGTTAACTATGTCCAGCATGTCCAAACCACAGGGAGTGCACCATCCTCGCCGCCACTCACTGAGTTGCCAGACTCACCTTGTGCCCAGTCGTCACAACAAGCACATCACCCACCCGCAGCCTGCTGCCCCCACCAACCATATGCACCCTGCTGCCTCTGAGCGCTGTCATACTAGCAGTGAGTACCCTACGTTACACATGGGCCGCGCTTACTCACCGCTGCCCCGTGAAACTGGTAGCTGGGAGCTGCACCCGGTCACCTGGCCAAGCTGCGGATGGGGCTAGGATGGGAGTGCTACAGCCACGAGGTACCAGTAG
>JBBPQR010000568.1:0-10164 GCA_038092615.1 Boletus sphaerocystis | reverse complement strand
CACAGGCTGATGGCAAAAGTGGCCGACTGTCACTAACGCTTGATACTCGATTCTTGTGTTATAAAGAAAATCGCCGCTATTGGCGAGATCAACACCCATCTCTTTGATCTTGATGAGTTCCTCCATCGTTGCAGAAAGCAGAAGGCTGCCTTTGCCGAGGTTTGAATTGCGACCATCATGAGTAGCAAGTGGGAAGACATCTTGATCAAAATTAGCAACAGCGCCGAGACCGAGTGGGAGAATGACGGTAACGGGCTGGTTGGACATTACTTCCAGGGGGTGGAAGCAAAATATGAATATGTACAATGGGGGTTGAGAACGGGAATGAGCAAGGGTGATAGGAAGGGCGGTTCCATCCTTGCTTGACTGTTTTTTTTTCGAGTTTACGCCAATAGTGGGAGATCGATAGATACGATAGATATGGTGAGGAATGTGGGCGCATGGGAACGTGCAAATACCGGATCCGGGTGTGTGGAAAAGGGTATGGCGAGATAAGGATTTGCTTGGACTTGCCAATCTGCCAACTTGGTTACTTGCAAGTTACTTCCTCGCCTGCATGCTTCTGTAACCCCGCGAGACCTCAACAAGGTGAGGGTGCGTGTTTGTGCATGTTTAACCGCATGGTATGTGGTTGACCTTGCCTTTTCGTACGTTGCCATGGCTTCAACAGCGGCGCGGCAAGTTGAATTGGACGCTCAGAGGGAACTCAAGGTTTGGGGTACCACAGTCCAAATCCGCCCAGAGGAGCTAGATCCCAGAGAGGTCTGGTGGCGTAATCGGTACCAGCAGTTAAACGTTCGTGGATATCGTCTTCGTCCCAGATACTCCCCAGAATGGGTGCCCTCCTGGACAACATCGAACAAGGACTGGGAAGACTGTGAAGATGGGAAGAGGCTAAAGGTATGCTTCTTCTTCTTCTTCACTTTCTCCGACACATTTGTACACAGTACGGCCAGGTTATTGATGCGACTCGAATCTCGGATGGCAAGGTGGTCACTTTAAAACGGATTAATAAAACGGAACACCCTTATGAAGTAGATATCGGATCGCATTTCTCCTCCGAGGCTCTCGCTTCGCTGCCTGAAAACCATTGTGTCCCTATCTATGATGTCCTTACTCTGGATGGCGACAAAGACTTTACTATCGTGGTCATGCCCCTACTGCGGCCTTACGCAGATCCTCGTTTTGATACCATCGGGGAAGTGGTAGAGTGTTTTCGCCAGTTATTCGAGGTAAAATGAAATTTCATTTGATTGTGCATTCTCGCCATGAATGTTTACCAGGGACTCCAATTTATGCACAATCACCATGTTGCGCATCGGTGTGTCGAAACAAGATCCTTCCTGTTTTCGCGCTAATGTTACTATAGGGATTGCATGGACCGAAATCTCATGCTTGATCCTACGCGTCTCTACCCTGAATCATTTCATCCCGTTCAGAGAAACCTGAACAAGGATTGTAGCAGTCCCGCAAAGTACCTCACGCGCACTCAGCGACCTCCAAAGTACTATTTCGTCGACTTCGGGATCTCTCGCCGGTACGAT
Organism: Boletus sphaerocystis; assembly: GCA_038092615.1. Taxonomy (NCBI): domain Eukaryota; kingdom Fungi; phylum Basidiomycota; class Agaricomycetes; order Boletales; family Boletaceae; genus Boletus; species Boletus sphaerocystis. The sequence continues at coordinate 8,620 of JBBPQR010000568.1, read as the reverse complement.
TCTGCGAACACTCATCCCAAGGAAGTCCCGATCTGGGGTGGCGACAAAGAAGTGCCTGAGTTTCAGAACTCCAATGAGCCCTGTGACCCGTTCCCCACTGATGTTTTCTATATCGGAAATTCCATAAGGAATGATTTCATTTTGGCTAGTGACCCGCTTCCTGGACGAGATAACTTTTATTGACTCACCGATCATCTAGAATAAACGTGGCTTTGAGTTCATGAAACCATTGGTTGCTGAAATGATCCAGCCAATCCCAAGTCAACGTCCCACAATGGATCAGGTAGTGATCCGATTTGACGATATTCGCCGTGGGCTGAGTGATCGGAAACTACGTTCTCGGGTCGTGGACGTGGATGAGGACCTCTTCGAACGGGTCGTTCGCACCATTCCCCACTGGAAACGTCGGATCGAATTCATCCTCAGGCGTGTTCCGGCCATACCTACTTTACCTCCCTAGCTGACTCAGTGCTCATAATATGTCGCCTACTATGATCATGTCATATGGTATCTGAACCTGAACTGTCAAGTGGACCGCATCAGATCCGAGTTGTGCTCATCTGATCACGATCTCCTTCATACACTGCTGTACTGTATCTGGAAACGCGTGCTGAGTATAGCACTCAATTCTCTGTCATCTAAATCCCGTCAAAATCAACGCAAATCAGCCTCGAGCGCGCGTTCAAGACAATGGGTAATCAACTTGAATGCCACATTTCCTACATCCAATAGTGCATTCAAATACTGAAGCGGGATAGTTGTCCTTGGTGTCCAGCGTTGGAAGGGGGAACTGGAGTCACACATCACCTCGTCGGGGTTGTCCTCTCGAGCTGCTGTTTCCCCGTCTGTGTCCAGTAACGGATACGAGGGGAATGACTCTCAGACTCTACAAAGTCAATCTGGTTATCATCCGTGAGTCCGATGAACAGGGCATTTGTTTCTTCGTCTGTGGCGGACTCGGGGGAATGACCAAGTCCCTGAAAGAAATCCCCCCCCCCGGCAGCACTGGAACTAGCCCTGATAATGCTCATGATCGAAGAAGGGTTGAAAATAATGCGTTCATCTGCAGTGTTTTGGGCGACCCTGCATGATGCTGCCATGGCCTTGGTGATAAGGGTGCAAGGACGGATAAAAGGAATGTAGCTGTGATCGATAGGAGAGCGATCAGCATCCCAAGCTTGCTGAATTTCCATCCCATCGTGGTTACTTGCATCGTTCCATGTACCGACAGAGACATGTTGGCTGGGATTTGCGTGGAATCAAGCAAGAGAATGGCGGAGAGGCGAAGTTGCTATTGAAGTCATGTTCATTAACGTGTAAATGGCCACTAGTATGCCTCCCCCACCGTGACCAGTCTTTCCACTGAGCCGCGCCAGTAATATTCCTATTTCCGAATGCGAGTGAACAAGCTGGTCGCCTAGCACCGAGAAAGGACCCACGAATATAAGCTCCCGAGTCCGCTCAGTGAGGTTATTAGGCTGAGCAGTGAGCATCAACGAAGCCATCGATGTTATTTAAATGTATTAGCCAATGTTATAGACCATTAACCCGGTGGGATCGATTTGGTGAAACGTTGAAGAGCAGAGGGTCTTTGCAATATTCATGACATCGCCGTATGCCACTTGGACCGTTGTCAGAAGTGGAGTGACTTCACAAAGTTGTGAACCAGGATAAGACCCCTGATCAAAGACCTCTAAAGCGATCACTGCGATACCTATTAGTGCAAATATGGATTCAGATTGCAACACTTACGGAATGATTGGTTTGAAGGCCGCGAGAAGCCTCGCAAAGGACATATAGACCAAGCAAGAAAGGTAATGCTGGATCATCCTTGATGTTGCCGAGGGGTGTAGACATTGTTTGTATCTGAAAAGTAAATTTACTTGGGGCGGAGTACATGGGAACTTACACATTATCGAAACATGTTGTAATCAATAACCACGATGTGATGGGGTATGGCAAATCTAGACCAGATACTCATACATTAGAGGTCGAATTAGATAGGACAATGTAAGGAAATGATGTTGGATCAGAGAGATCCTGTGACAGACGTTGGCAATAAGACCCTGCTGATTGATATGATAATCCATGATAGTCGTTGCTGCCTGTAAGTGCAACACGAGGGTATATATCACCGTATGCTGTCGTGCCCCAAGCATCGATAGCTGGGATCATAGGATTGTCGATGGGTATTATCCCCCCTGTTTCAGAGCTTTGATGTGAGACCGAAACTGTAAACGAGGCAGACCCACCCGTGGATATGTTGTAGGCGCCGTTTATCTCGTAGACCCAAGCCCACATATGACTGAGCTAACACCAACAGTGATCTGGTTTGCATAGTAATCGTTATCTAGAATGCAGCATAGAGAGGCTCAATACGCCAGACACCAGTGGGGAAACTTTGTGGCAAATTGTGGGGTAGGCATCGGCGATGCAACAGTTACTAGTATAGTCTGAGGCATCTGAACTTGATCAGGTAAGGAGCCCATGAGATTCAAACGCCAAGGTGCCGACGTCGGGTTCCCGGCCAGTGAGTTGTATACGTATGTGTAAAGATGGAGTGCAACAGACAGCCTATAACTGTATATAGGTGATGGCGTCGTAAGCCGCTGGTTTACGGTTTAATTAATGGGGCTCGAAAGCTTGTATGAGCAGACACTCGCGGTCCCGAGGCTCGGAACTTGTTTCCAGAAACAAGATAATTCTCTGCTTAGATCAGCCCGTGCGTCATCAACATGGGAGGAATAAATATGTCCAATCCCATTCACCGGTTGAGCATGATCTACAAAAGACATAAGTTCCTTAAGGAAAAGCAGGGTTCTAAAACTCGTGAGCGATTCGTGCTAGGTTGTTATTAGGGTGTTCCACGTTTGTCTCGGTCAATCCCGTAAATCGTTCAAAGATGCGCGACTATCGAATTCGGGATATCCAACATCAACGTACGCGCGCATTTGTTTTCCATATCGTATCGTCAACCAAATTAATCTGTCTTGCTCGTCAGCACCCACACCCAACAACGACACGCAAAATACGAACGCATATCCGAACAAGGCAAGGACGCCAGAGATACTATTGGTTGCGGCGACACCGATGGTTTCGACAGAGGGAATACAAAGCGCAGAGACCGGCGTAAGCAACAGCGCTCGAAATGCCCTAAGGGGATAAACAGCATAAACGACATAGATCATAGAGAGCGCGTGCTGGATAGCACAGAGACGTACGAAATAGCGGCCATGGTCTCGGCACTCCGGGAAGGCATGATATCAACGGTATAAGCCCCAATCGGTGTGAGAACCATATTCACCTGTTAGATATATACACACGTCAGCCACGAATATTTTGTCCGAAAAGAGACCTACGCCGACGCCATTGCAAAACAAGCACACGAGGCTGATTACTAGACCAACCGTCCCATCGACATACGCCGTCATGAAGCCAGTCAACGTGACAGAGATGGGTATGAGGGCAAGTCCTCCGAGCCACACCGCACGAAGGCGATCTTCTGGTACCCATACCCCCTTGCGCTTCTCCTTTGCCTGTCGCACAACCCTATCGGAGATATACCCGGAAATCGGGGCCCCAACTGTAAGTGTAAGCAAACAGGGCGTCCAGTCAGACGGTATCACAGGACGTACTCAAGTTGCCAACACTATTTGGGAGGAAAAGGATACCGAGGAGAGCTTCACTTGTAATTCCATATCTAGCACCCTATGAACCTGTCAGCACGAAGCAGTGTCGTACAGTTTTTGGGTACGTACAATGGTATATGCGATAGGTATCAGTAGTACTGTCAGCCCGGGGATATTAGAAAACAGCAATTAATTAAATCCACGAGACGCACTGTAATCCGACATGAGTGCAAAGGTGTTCGACAACGTCTAAAAGAGATCAGTTAGAAAAGGCGTTCCACCGATATCCACCTGGTAAAAAAAGGACGCACGATCGCCATGATGTTGGGACTTCGTAGTAAAGCTAAGCAGCGGAATGGATTGACCCAAACAAAGAACCTCCTCGGTCCCTGCACTTTGTCAATACCGCGCGCACCCGGGTGAGCAGTTTCTGGAAAGAAGAGAACGAGCAATAACAGAAGCATCACACCCCATACACCCAGTATAGCCTGGAAACCTCGCCAAGACCAGAACTCAGCCACGATACCTGTGTGGTCGCGTAAGAATCGATATTTATCAGAGCAGTAGAGCACGAAGTAACCTCCAAGGGGCGCTGCGAATGCGAGACCCAACAGCGTAGCCTAAGTAATGGATGTTAACATCATGATCGACAAACCCTGAGAGCGAGTAGACCTACGCCAAAGAAGGTACCCATAGCAGTACCACGTTCCTCTACTTTGTAAATATCCCCGATAGTGGCAACTCCGAGTGCAAAACCCCCAGAACAGCCGAATGTCTGCACGAAGCGCCAAAAAAGCAGACTATTCAAGTCAGTAGACGCCGCGACAGCGAAACTCCCGAGTATCGCGAAAGGGATTCCGCAAATGTACATCATACGTCGACCATCTCAGCAGGAAAATCAATGTCAAATGAGCCAGCGAGTATATGTGCCGTGTAGAAACATGTGGAGACTTACAGAACGAACTATATGTAGACCAGAACATAACACCGAGTGAACTGGCAAAGACGGACAGGGTTACACCCAGACTGTGAACCTAGACTTACGACCTGAAACTGGCAGTATGTGTAGGATGACATACCTCACAGCCGTGGGTGTTGCGTTGAGGTCCATGGAGATTTGCGGTATGGACGGGACAAAGCACCCACCGACGAACACTCATCGATGGATCAAATAAACACGAAGCAAATCAAACCAAAATGTAAGACATACTGGGAACGAGCCCGTTGAGGGACACTATAGTAAGGATCACTCGCTTTTGTCCATGGGTGAAGCGATCGTAAATATCCTTGGTGGGGGTGGTACACTGGGTGACCAGCAATGGGGTCTCTTCTGTAGCCATGAGATGAAGGTGAGTGCTCACTGGAAGACAAAACTGGTTCGAACGCTTATTATATACACCAAAGGCCCGGGCTTGCGTGTCGCTACACACGTAATCGCTAAACTGGATGTTTTTGAGTCATCGTTAGTAGGACTCCGTCGCCAGTGCACTACAAACAGATACTTTGATGTCCCACTTTTCCCTTGTCGATGTAGCTTGATGGCGCTCAGCTGTGCAGCAGCAACGGTAACATATCGGATCTATGTTTCCCAACGGCGGTTGCTCCGAGTCGCTGGTAAACAACCACTGAGTCACCGACTCGGACTTTCGTGTGAAAGTTGACGTTGAGTCATTGACGTCCTTGAAATGAGCATCGGGAAACGAGATTGACAACACAGGCTGCTCAACAGACCCGTCAGTCTCCAAACTCGGGAATACGGCTCCAAAGGCGCTTCATACTATCACCGTATTATCCCAGTACTCTCACCACTGAGTCTAATATTCTCAGGCTGATTCGTGCCGCACCAGAGTGACAACTATGTACGTAGAAGTTTAGGTAATAGACGTTACTAGCACTCATCCACATGGCAACGAGCAGACTCGGTGACCCAAGGGGTGCTCACACTACTAGTAGTACCACGTTCCTATATCCCCGACCCGAGTCTGGGTCCCTCTCGGTGAGGCGATTGGACGCAATGATATCTGCACATTCATGGCTTCGAGAATGTATCAACAGAGTCCAACCACTGGCATTTCATTTTGTGGATTCCAACCTTCAAGCCGTGCTCCTACGGGAGACTACTCGTATCTTGCGATGAGCATGACTCGGATAAGGGAAGGGATCACTCTATGCGAAATTCAGACTCACTCCGAAGGACATCACTGCGATGCGTGGGCATCAGGTCCTCGACTCCGAAGAATTTACGATTCAAACCTAGAAGCTGATGATATATCTATGGCAGGCGAGAAGATAGTGTACACAGCACCTTCAAGTTAGGGCCTGATGAAACCGGCAGGAGGAATCATCCCGGATGGCGGGGACCTCGCTGGATCGTTGAAGGGCCGTTCAATTCAATCCCTTCTCTTTCACCAACTACCCAGATGGTGATCATGAGTCGGAAACCAGGTGAAACGGCTTCCCATGATGCTGAATCGATACCCGTGTAGTGGTCGGATCAGCTTCTACAATTTTGGTCAACCTTGCGGAGTTGACCACGCACTATGTATAGCTGTTTCCTGCCTGAGTATGAATTCAGACAAGATTCAGATCGTTTGTGACAGTCATTGAATATCTAACGTTTAACACTGAGACAACGTTTCAGCAACGGAAACCCTCTCAAAACTCGAAATATCAGGGTTGTTGTTGAATTCTGACATTTCACTCGGAATTTTATAGATATCAGGAAGATATCAGGTGCGTAGCGGGTGGAAAATCGGATCGGCTATTACCAAATTATGCCCTAGTGTATATCTCCAATGATGCCCCATGGCCCAGCCAAGCACTACTGTATCTACGCAGCGGCCACACATTGATAATGTCTGAACCTGCCCTCGCCCATGTCCACACACCCGTCATGTCGGACTTGCTGAATGCCACTGAACGCCGCGAAGCGAATAGCGAACACACACCTTTGTATTTCCTGCATCGCATCACAGCCCAATCAGCTCACGATGGCGTAGAAACACATGGGTGGGTCCGCTTCTGTTCGACTCGCTGTGCAATCCAACACGCCCTCACTCCAGGATCGCGCCCATCCCAGTACGTTGTCTGCCGGTGACTCAGAGCGTGTATCAGGCAAATTGATTGACTGGTCTCGTACCTTGCAGCATAAGCACCGGGACCGTTGGGCCGGCGTACTTTTCGCTGGGCGTTCGGGATTCCATCTTGATCACTGTTGTGACTGACCTCTTGTGAGAACCCGATTCTTGTGAGCTACGCTTGTCTGGTATTTCTCCACATATTTAACGCGTGTCCAGTGCCGTGTTTGGACCGAAGTCGGGGATGCGCGCGATGGTGCAGTCGCGCTTCTCGTGGGGGTGAGTCACCATGAACAGGTTCGCCATGTGTGGTATCCAACGACACATTTCAAGATATTATGGGTCCAAAATACCAAGCATTCTAAATGTGTTTACGATGGAAGGATCCCTAGTTCTGGTTTGCATCATCGGGGGCCAGGCATTGGCGAGTGTGAGCCCACATGTGAACGATACGCTAGGTATTGTGATCATCAGGGTAATCTCGCTTATTGTTCGTACCGTCTTGCATCTATTCGTCCACTGCACCGAGCGCTTCGTAGGTGACACTTTTTGGTAAGCGGTTCCTTCACTGGTAAGTGTTTTAACGCCGCGTTGCGAACCTAGTTTGACTTTTCTCACAGGTTCGAGTGCATTGCGTGGATCCCGAGTGTCTTCGCCCTCATTGCTATGCTAGCCCTCGGATATCCACAACTCCATGCTTACCAAAACGTAGTCGTCCCCGCGCCTACTGCACGTTCAGTTCTGTCCTTTGCATCTACTGTTGCTTCAAGTATTGTCAGTTGGTGTACAATGACCCCCGACTACGGTGTTTACCACAGTCCTGATGCATCATCGTAAGTCGCATCTTGCTTTTGTCTGTGTATCCATGTATACTGAGATTTTCCTCTACACATACCTCGGCTTTGCAATACCAAATGCAAGTTCTCTCAATATTCGCCTGTCATTGTAACTTATCTTGATGACAGCTCATCTGTCACATTATTGGGGCTGCCTTTCCGACTGCAGCTCCCAGTGTGGAATGCTGCCTTTAAAACGGCACATCTGTTGGAGGCTTGATGCATGGTGTCTTGACCCCTCTCGGTGGTTTCGGATAGTTCCTCGCAGTGCTCGCCGCACTAACTGTAGCGAGTAGATGTGCACCAACCATGTACACGTTCAGCACGAGCCTCACGTCTGTCGCTCATTGGTTCTCCCTTGTGCCGCGTTGGGTGCATATCTTCGTCTCTGATGGCATGTACGTGTGTTCCCTTGCGTCGGATGATTCAGATCCACAACTTGAACCCGCATTGCAGCTTGATTCCCCTCGCCATCATCGGCGCCTCCGAGTTCTACACGACATTCTCAGTAAGTAAGCGTCCACTTGATCTGTCTCACTTTACACCTGGTCCTGGCAGACATTATTGGATACTGGAGCGCGGTTTTTGCGGGCATCGTCATCGCCGAGCATGTGCTCTTCCGCGGTGCCTCCTTTAGCCAAACGGCCTACCCGATCACGGCATGGGACGTGCCGGCGTTGCTTCTACGGAGCATGCCTGCGGTATTGTGTGCACGCTGGTGCCGTTTATGTCGCAAGCGTGGTACGTGGGTCCAGTGGCGAAAACCTGGTCGGGAGATTGTGGTGTCTACATTACATTCGTCGTCTCAGCGTTGTGTTATACAGCATTGAGGACGCTGGAGAGGAGGTGGGATAGAAGACTGGAGCGCGTAAAGGCGTGTGACGTGGAGGACAGGCTGAAGGTGTAGATGGCGGGTTTATCGGATTTCAAACATGCAGCTTATCTGCTTGTCCGGCACCACATCCATGATGAAATTTCAATGGCTGTTTAGTCCGAATGATTGCAATGTGTTTATGGACGACGCTATGATTTAGAAACAATATGGGAGATAGAACGAGTGATCCATTTTGTCAAAGTT
>JBBPQR010000567.1:0-10165 GCA_038092615.1 Boletus sphaerocystis | reverse complement strand
CCGTTGTCTCTAAACAGCCTTCTTGACACGTGTATATATCTTCCATCCTGTGAGTTACGTGAGAAGGACAACACAATTTGTATGGACACCAAGATCAGTGCCACAAAGCCGAAATGAACGGAGGAATGCGCCCTGGTTCATCGTAGCCTCCCCATACCAGTCCTTTTGGATTGATGTCAGAAGGTGGCCGTTGTGGTCTTACAAAGTGTTCATCGTGACCATTCATCGATCTTTGAACGGTGAAAACTATGGCTTGGAGAAGTCTTGGGACGATCGAAGTTCGCGTACGGCCCAGTAATATGCGTCCTCGAGGCTTCAAAGATCAAGTCCGCATTAGCAACGTTGAACGCCGCATCTGTCAACACCGACAACATTTAATACGATCGGGACTCAGTTTAGCTACCTAGGTGAGTTGAGCCCGATCCGAACAGACCTGCAAAATTTTCGACCCCTTCCCGGGCTGCGGTTGGCAAAGCCATCACTGTCAATGATACGGTTCCTTGAAACCGTAATATCCTTCATTTGGTTTTGATGCCGCCCTCGTAGTCCACCCTTTGAAGGCTTCCTTCCTTGTGCACCAAACTCGACGTACATTATTTGCGAGCCGCAAAGTGATATCCATAACCCCACGCAACTATGAATGAAGTGATTCTTAAAGTCAAAAACACTGATACCGCCACAACACTAGATCGCCGGGGGTCGGCGATCTACCACAACTAATTATACACACACAAAAATAGCGACGTGCAAGCGTACTAGGTCGTACGCGCTTTCAAATCGTTTCACAATTTTTTTTTTTTTTTCGATGTCTAATGGATGTTGTGTGGACCAGCGCCCGCACCGCAAGTCCTCTGGATCGGGGAAGACACCGCCATGCCCGACTGTATGCCTAGTCAACAGCCCTAGTCGACCTAGGTTCACCTGTGCACACAGCCCATCTACGCAGCAGCACACTGACACGTCAGCCGGTCCATTGCATAGACATCGTCCGCCCAATCCGAACCAGGGAGCCTGCTCATCCGTACGGACATTCCCAAAGCACCCACGATGGATACGGATCATGTGTGGGATTGAAAATGCCAATCAAGGTTGACCGTGTGGCCGGAAGCACCCTTAGGTGTCGCCGATCAGGAGATCGGTATGAACCGGCTAGCTGTTGGCCGACGGTCATGACTCAGTGGTACCAACCACGTATCATTTTCAAGTTTACAGATTGGCATGGCTCATGGTGAACGTGATCGGTATTGCTGGTCGGAAAGTAGGTATGAATCCGCACTTCCATCCAGCCCCCAAATTTCGGTCGTGAATTGATGGGAGAGACTATCATGTGGTGCGCGTTGGAGGTTCAGGATGATGCGAGATGTCTAAGGGACAGTTGGGGGGAAAGAAGGAAACAATGTCAACACCAGAAAATCCACCGGGCGGGGAGAACAAAAAGAACAACGTACAGCTATAGAAGAAAACATTGGAAGCCAGCTTTCATAGATGGGTCAGGGTATGGGGGGATGGGATGTAAAGCGGGACATACTAGATCAATAATGATGCCATCGGACTACCGATGAGGTCGCATATGAGAGCAACCACGAGAAATACTTGCGTACATTGATTCAGCTCCTCGTTTTGAAGAACCCATGAGAAATGCTTCACGTACCAAACAAGCCCGCGAACGCAACCATACCATCGCGAACGGTAATGTGGGCAATGGATGGCCTTTCGCCGATGACGTGTTGCCACTTGCAACACGTCAACAACAAGAGGATGCTCTGCGATATAAACATGCCAATGACATACGACAAGATTGATTTGGGCACCGGATGTAGCGCGCAAACAGCATCGTACTGTGCCACAGGGATGGTTGATGCCACAGATGCAATCGTTGTTACACATTCTATCACAACAGCGAATACGGCCAACACGCAACTCCACGTGCGCCGTCCGTATAGCGCATAGACTGATCGCTCCATTAGAAAGGAACGCAAGCGAAAAATGGATTTGTACACACTCCGAAGGACCAAGAGGATATCAAAGCAAAGCATGAGAAGCAAGACCGCTCCCATCTCGAAGGCCCGATACAGTCGACAAAATTGGCGGGACCGGGGTTGATTTCCGAGATTCACTTGAATTACCAAGCACACGCTAGATTTGAACGGTCAGGTCTACTTCATACCAAAAGTAAAGCGCATTTACCTCTGCACAAGGAGCGCAAAGTATTTCCCAAAGAAATACAACCACTTGACGTAGGCCGTGGGTGGCATCCTAGTGCACCACATAGAGGCCACGTTCTACGTGAATTCGCATGGAAGAACACGACGCCGACGCACCGCCAAACAAAAGCGACTTCATCGTTGAACCTAATGAGCCAGTCCCAGACATTGACACACAAAGAAGCGGCTGACAAACCGCTTAGAGAATATATGCAAGAGACACAGACGACCGGTTCGCGCACCTGTAAAGTACCCGCCCAGGAGCAATAATTGGGCGGTTTCTATGGTTGCTGCGCTCATACAGCGTTCTTGACCTCGTTCGTAGTGGCTTGATTATAAATAACAGTTGAACACCTGATTCTCTATCTCATACCTGCAGTCGCGATTGATAATGCTACGCACTTCGGATCCTCTAGTAATGCTGGCGGGCATGCGCGAGAAATTGCGTGGTCGAATGTGCAAGGAACGATGTCGATGATGGGCGCTGGTGTCAAATTATTTATCAGCTGCTTCGTATGACGTTAAGAGTTACGCGGAGAACGTGGAAACGCTCCTTAGCCTCAAGACAATGACAGCATCACTGTTTCCGGCTCCATCGCCTCTTGCCAGTGCTGCCCAATGCCCATCAACAACGCTTGCCAAATTAGGCATCCGGAGTAAGCACACGCAGTCGTCCAGTCTTCCGCTGTGAGACCAACGGTATCGTCGAGGCAAGGTAAGGCCAAGTACATCGTTACTGTGTAGATGCACAGTTGTAAAACAGCACATTTCCTCAAGTTGCCAACTGTGTTCAGCGAGGTCGCCCAAAAGCGTCACAGATGCCGCAGCTGAGTTTGATATTTTCCTCCGACACGGACGTATGAAACCGATTGCGACATTTCTGCGATAGACAGACGTAATATTTAGTACATGGATTTGTTTCAACACATTCTGCCTCTACAAAACGTCCGCATCCTTGGCAGGGTCGCATCATCGTCGATATGACTCGCAGAAAGAGCACTCGATCAGATCATGTCTCTCCAACGCGGAAATAAAATAAAAGAATGCACATGAAAAACGACCGTACCACAGTGCCTTGCCCGCGGATGCTTTTCCATCGTTGCTGCTCCCCATATGCCGGCCACGTTCCGGACGCACATGACATTTAAATTTGCCATCAATGTCTGTCTCCATTACGTCATTGAATCATGCGCACTGCGCAGGCATCGCTCGACAAGCCCATCAGACATTGTAGAGCTGACAGCGTCACGCCCGTCCCTCCTCCGCTTCTGCCCTTCGCGACGAAAACCCCTGATCGTGCTCGATGGCACATACCGACGTCAAGCATATCTCTTCGACAGGCAGTTCCCCACGATGCGCGGAGGAAAATCGATGCACGCTGAGAACCAGTCTACAACCCTGTGACAATAACAACCATCCAAAATGATCAGTCAGCCGAGCGATGGCCCCACGCAAAAGGAAGAAGAGCTATCCACTTACACACACCGAAAGGATCGATAAAACCCAACTATATCAAAAAAGGAAGTGATCACATGAAACACGGATCAGAAACGAAATGCAAAACGTACTAGAACATGATGCCACTATACTCGGCATCAAGTAAAATGTACACAAACCCCGAGATTAGTAACGCTTTCAAAGGTTGGACGTGTTGTAGTGCCAAATTAATCTAGGGAGGTGGGGAGAAAACATACCAGAAATTGTAAAGGACATGATGCCACACTCTCTTATAACGAATCTGACTAAAGGAGGTCGTTGTAAACGATGTAAGCGACGTTGTTTGTAAAGCGCGAGGATAAAAATAGAGAGCTGTACGAATAACGCCGTGATGCTGCAAGCATTGGATGGGATCAGCATCTCCGTCTGCGGACGTATACGAATTACCTAAAAATAACAAAGGCAAGCGGAACTTTCTCGAAGATGCACAGTTGATTAAAGTATGCATCTTCGGCGATGACACTGGTGGTGATAGCGGAACTAGGAATTTCGAGAACAAAGAAAATAGCGAGAAGGGCACATATTCGTTTACTCCGACCCCATAGTGCGTAAACTGTAACTCGGTCACTCGCTGGACCGCACAAGAGACAGAGAGAATAGTACCTCGGATTATGAGCAATCCTTCGACGACTGCTAGGAAGATCTGCGTAGCGATCCCCTGGTAGGCGAGCCATATCCGACACTTGGATACTGGAATCTGAACATACTGTTCCATTCGGCGAACGAACAGGAGATTAAATCTATTTCCAATGAGCTTCGGATCGTCAACGATCCTATTTGCACGCACATGTGACAGCCAAAGGCAACATAACGACAAAAGAAATAGATCCACTTGAGCATCGTCGAGCAGGGCAGACTATGGCGACCAAAACCACAGAAAGATAAGCAGCTGAATAGAACAGGCAGGTGCACGTACGGCCATATCCAAGTGATCTCCTCGTCAAGACATATGAACCAGTCCCATACGAGGAAGATCGACGCAGAGCCTGAATGATAAGTGCTATCAGTACACTGACTCGTGACGTCCCATGAAAACCCACAGGCATTGAAGGCAGTGATGCGGGACACCCAGCAGTCATTCAAAGACAACCCCTCCATCACAATGTCATCGAATGAAAGGCGATTGAGGGGATAGTCCATGCTACGCACGACACCCTAAAGAATGGTCCCAGCGCGCTAACTCGAAGCCAGGCGTACCGTAATACATGCGCCACCGACCGGCCACCGCACGAAACTGCATCACATTGTTACCCGGTTAAACAGAAGAGGCAGCATAGTACGGCTTCCACACACACTGGCATGTCACGAATGGCGGCACGCCAAGTACGTAGATGAGCCATTTTCCGAGCGAACGCGAATACATTGACCAACAGTTAACCTTCCTGGAATTAAATTCTCAGCCCAGTGAGCGAACGTTGCTTATAAAAACTTACTTTTATTGCAACGAAACTTGGACTACAAAACCATGACTGAAACAACGGGTGGAACTTCATCTCAAATAGTTTCGTAACCTAGTGGCGCCGGCGTTTTCGGGTTGAATGCGATTCCGTATGTAATATAATAGAGTGCTGCTGTGCGCTTCACACGAAGCAACATTTGCACAGGTCGTTGCCAATGGGTCATGTGGTGTGACACCTACAAGCACTACTTGATAAATCGTTCACGGGTATGAAGCGAGGGAAAAGGTGGAAACTTACAGTTTTAACCTTGGTCGGCGCATGCTGGACTTGACAAATTTTAGGGTGTTCTCGAACGTCTGATTTGGGGAGATCACAATACTTCCCTTTATATGATCATCAACGGCTTTACAACCTCTTTGTCAACGACTCCGCTGCACGGACCTGTGGCCATGGTACCTTGGCAACCACCAAAAACGATTCACAGCCTGAGGAACTTGCTCTTGGTCTCCAGCAGTTACGTTTCACAAACCCTGTGGGTTAAGATGATTGTCCATGCGAGCACCGTGGCAGAGAACCCCAGGCTATGCAGGTGCTTGGGGAGTTAGAGGAGGGATGCAACTTTACGAAATCTCGTCGAGCTCTCGGCCCAGATGATAATCAGACCGCAGCACAAAACGTGCAGCTCGGGTAGACATTGACTCTGTCACTCTGGAACTAGTGGGATCTACGAAGTAAGCTGAGGGCTCTGATCGGTGGATGCGTACATCATGCATGGCGCCAGTGGTAAATGATGGGAACTGGCCTTACGTTTGAGGAGTAGCCTGAGGGACGACTATCTTGAGTCATGTTTACCAGTCCATATTCTGAAGTGAGGGTGAGGATGGAAACACGGTGCGACCGGAATGAATGAGCTTCGTGTCAAGTGAGAACCACAGAACATACTACTAGTAGACCGTGACGGTGTGTCGGGACCTCCCTCTGCAGTGTGAGAACGTAGTCTAAGGGTAACGACGGCTCACCGAAACTAATAATTAATCAATCGCAAACTTGAAGTACACTTTCACCCCAAACTCGGGTCCAGGTAAGTTGTGCCCGGAGAGCCCTTCCTGTTTCTTACTCTTATACAAATAAACATCCAATACTTGATAATATATGCATACGCTCGATAAAAGCACGAATGAAGCAACATGGCGATATCAACATCAACATTACATCACGAATCATCATCGGAATCGCCCGCCAATAGACTGAGTGTCGAGCTATTGAAAGCACCTGCAAGGATAGATCACTTGTGGTAAGTACCCGTCCATTCGATCATGAAGCAGGAAAACAACACGCACGACCGAGTGAAGGGGGGTGCTTTCCGTGGTATGCAGCAAGGGAGGGCGAAGGTGTCGACGGCACAGAGTTCACCGAAGCTCCCAGGGACGCACCAAAGGGCGATGGAGTACTAGGCATGGAATAGTGCAACGTCCGAGAAGGTGTCGAGACGGGCGAGAGGACGTACGATGACGTAAAGGAACGTTGTGCTTGTGGACTTGTCTATCGATGTGACAAGGCGAGATGTCAGGCCTCAGCACTCGACATGGACATCAAAGACGAGCAAGGCATACTCACACCCGGAGACAATATTGTCCGCCGTTTCTTCTGCCCTTGAGGGGTGAGCAGACTTTTGGCGGGTGAAGAAGGCAACGGTGGAAGTGGTGATCGTGGATATCGGATTGCGACGGCAGCCTGGATGAGGTTGAGTCCAAGCAAACTTGACAGTGTTATCTCTGAATGGAGTACCATGGTCAGCGTAACGTGTATAGACGTCTACTCGAAGCATCTACATACCTGCAGCGCAGACCGCCCAGAACGTATCGACGGCACCATCTCCACGGACGACATTGAGAGCAGTCCACAACGATGGGACAGGTAACAAGTATGTGATCAAAAGGAGAGTCACAAGACAGAGCGTCGAGTTGCGCAATCGCACAACCGCTTCGTTTTTATGGGGTTTTGAGAAATGGGCAATGTGCCTGACTTTGGAGGTAGCTTGAAAGAGCATAGTAGCTGGAGACATGGTAGGTTTGGGAGTTGCAGTACTTTTGGTGGTCATCGTCTTGGTTGTTCAATTGAACCAGCGCGACCCATACCTGACACATCATGTGACTCCGCCAAACATGGGTGACGATGGTACCCTGGTCCCTTTTGCGCTCGTTGGCATCTTGAGTGGTGCTGCAATACAGTACTTAAGGATTGTGCCAGGATAATCCATCTCGCTAGTGGATGAGCTTGAAACGCCTACACCGTTCGTTTTCGTTTTGGTCTACTTACGCTTCAAGTTTGCTTGCAAGATCAAAACGACTGACTGTCCTCATCTCGTATTATACGTCAAGGGTAGTTTGAGCAGACCAACATATTTGCTTTTCCAGCTTCGTTATGAACACCAAATTTTTAAAAAAGTACGAAACATGCTAAAACGATTGTTCGAACAATTATGCATTGTCATCCGCACAAAGTTGGTACCAGTAGTCTTCATGCAAGGGTCAAAAGGATAATACATCAAGAATGAAGTTGAGGACCCACCGGGGGCGACTTTACTTTCTTGCTTTGCCGCTTCCTCAGGCGCCTCTGCCATCACGGCAGCGAGTCCACTGATTCAAAGTATTATCAGTATCCACCGAGTCCATATACATCATTTTACGCACCCAAACAGGTGGGGGTCAATGTGACTAGAAACAAAACCCGTGTTAACATTTGCAACTTCTAGGTTCGTGAAATCGACTGACCAGTGGAGGAACCATGGTCCAGGGTTGTCCGTCCTGAAGCGAAACGTGACATTGTCGTTAAACGCTTGCAGCCCCATAGATACCACGTCCCTTCTGATGGGGTTCACAAAGTTGTAGGTGCTGCTTCCAGGAGTTCTGATGACATCAAACGTGTGCTACAGAAACGATCAACTTGGTTTTATGCGTGTGGAGATAAAAACAAAAACATACACCATGCAGATGGAACGGGTGCTGTCAAAACAAACCTTGTGAATGACGTGCGAAGAGAATTTTAGATATAACACTTACGGGTCCGCCAACCGCACCACCCGGTGAAAGGTCCGTCGCAGGTATGCTGATTTCAATGACTTTTCCTTTCGGGAGGACATAAATGCTGCCATTTGGGAGTAGCTCCGACGCGTCCCGAGCACCGCTCAAAATTTGTAACAACACAGGGATTGGTGGACCGACAAACGAGACATTATTGATCGTGAACCCCACTGAATTGAGCCCAGGAATTAAATTAAGGTTCACATCTGCCTTGCCTGGTTCGGGAATACCAGGTGCCCCGGGATCGATCAAGGGGTGGACATTGCTATCCGAGTAGGTGAGCACGTAGGGTCCATGCTCTGTCGTCGGTTCCTCGTCTGGAGCACCCACGTATCTCAAGATAGCGGAGTTTTGCCCACCGTCAAAGGTCTCTCCCACTTGGCTGGATAGACCACGAATCCAGTAATTCCCTATAGCCTGGTTGGCAGTTACCACGACGGAATAGCGCTGAGCGGTGAAGACGGATAACGAGTCAACAACCAAAGGCTCCGTCTCAACACCGTCCGTCTCAATGACTGTCATTAGATGGCCATCGATTGAAAAGTTGAACGATGGCTGACACGACAGCCCAATAATACGGAAGCGATAACGTTTCCCGTGCTCGACATTGATCACAGCGAGCGGTGATGCTGGTCCACCGGCATAGCGACCAAGTCCATTGATGAGTGTCGAGTCCGCACGAAACGGAGCGCGGACCTGCCTGAAGGGTAGATGAAACCTGCAAAACCGAATTGAGCACCAATCGTAGAGAATAGCATAGCATCACATACCAGTCGGCAAGGCTGATGACGGTACTCGCTAATCGATGTGAGAGCGACTCGACCAACATTTTGAAAGAACAAACGCACCGTTGTCAACATCATACAAGTGTTTATGCGGATCATCTGGGTCATATATGACCAGCGGTCCTCTGAGTCCATCACAGAGCTGAAGTCCATCATGGGAGTGATACCAGTATGTACCGGTCTGGTCGCGTGCGTTAAACTGATGCAAAAACTGTTTGTTCGGCGTTATGGGGCATTGAGTAACACCAGAAGCACCATCAGCCCAGTTGGATTTCTGCTGGAATATACCATGCCAGTGCTGTCACAAAATCAACTTCAGAATCGCACTGAAAATATTCAAATTAAACGCACTGACCACGGTCGTGTTAGTGTCCATTGTCGTGTCATTGAGCACGTTCACCACGTTGATTCTGAAATCATCACCCTGCAAAATCAGGTGTCCGGACTCAGCGATTCCGAGTTACCAGCTGGAACAAATGCCTTTACCTTGTGAGCAGCAATCAATGGTCCTGGGAATCTCCCTCCAGGCAGCACAGCTCTGAAGGACCTCAATTCGATATAACGAGTAGGATGAACGGTACTCACGATCGCGTGAAACCGTCAGGAGTAATGTTCCTGTTGACGATGTTCAGATCCGTCACGGGGCCAATGACTGGGGGCTGATCCAAGGACTCGGACCGTCTTCGCGACTCCGGTATAGCAACAACGGAGAAAATGGACAAGCAGACCGGGAACAACACCAGAACATGATAAGGTGTAAGTTGCATGGCGGCGATTCCGAGCGAAGGGTGTAAAGCAGTAGCAACTGGAAGGAACCAAGTTCATGTCCCTGGTGGGCCTTTTAAAATGGAGAGACAAGCAGTGCCTTGGAGGCCCTCCATTAGGGCTGCTCTCTGCCAGCCCCGCTGAGAGTAGCCTGACAGGAACTGTGGACGGACAAGTGTCGCCTCTATGGTTAATCTAGAGCAACAGGCGCTAAGCGTGATTTGCCTGCTCCTCCAAGGCGATCCATCCTACTAAATTTATAAGTACGAGCCATCCTACAATCACGTACGGTGCACATACTATTACACACCTCT
This sequence comes from Boletus sphaerocystis, assembly GCA_038092615.1. Classification (NCBI taxonomy): domain Eukaryota; kingdom Fungi; phylum Basidiomycota; class Agaricomycetes; order Boletales; family Boletaceae; genus Boletus; species Boletus sphaerocystis. The sequence continues at coordinate 117 of JBBPQR010000567.1, read as the reverse complement.
TTTTCCGTCCTAGATCTAGAAGCCGAAACGGGTGGCGGGATCTCAGTGTATGTATTATGGTGCCAGTGGCCTGATTGGTTGAACAGGCCGATGGTACGCATTCTGGTACCCTCCCCT
>JBBPQR010000566.1:0-10176 GCA_038092615.1 Boletus sphaerocystis | reverse complement strand
TATGACGAAAGTATCAATGCGAATTACCCCGGCGCTGGGCCGATGGTTCGTCCTGTCTTCCCTTTCAAACAATTATCAACGGACGCAATCAGAGGGGTATAAATTTGAGACTTCTGCTCTTCGATATCTCTCCGTCCGAATGCCACACCCCAAACCGTCCGATTCCGGTGAGTAACTCTCCCCGCTTTTCGTACAGCTCGAAATCTTATATCGACGCAATTATTTATAGTCAAGGACAGCTGTGAAGCCGGATATCATGTGGAACTCGTTGACCGAGAGGAGCCTTCGAGTTGGGTAAAGACACTCTTTTTCAAGCGAACATATCCTGCCTGCTCTCCTGACGACATCGCTACAAAACCCTCCGTGCTTGACGATCCTCATCTTGGCCCGTTCTACTGGCCAAAGAAGGACTATGAAAACATTCATCGTTTTGATCCATCGGCGAGGTGGACACACCGAGAAGAGAGGGTAATTAACTCATGAATGCCCTTTCTGTTGTGCCATTTGTTGACCATCGTCAAGGGACTATTACGCAAGATCGACTGGAAAATTATGTTCATGATCGTTATCGGTTTCTCTGCGCTTAACCTGGATGGGGGCAACATCGGTCTAGCAAATTCGGACAACTTTCTATCCGATTTACATTTGACTACAGACGGTGCGCAGTCCTCTGTTTTCGATAGGGTGTCTAACGAACCAATTTGTTCTTGAACCAGATTACAACTTGGGGAACACCATTTCCCGCCTGGCTTTCTTGTGCGCAGATTTGCCCTCCCAACTGATTTCGAAGCGGGTGCGTCCGTTTATTGCTTGGTATTCCTCGGCATTTCTCATTAATGATACCAGATCGGAGCCGATCGGTGGATCCCGATGCAGATATGTCTCTGGAGTGAGTCGTTTACTGAATCTATGTATAGACACTCAACAGGCCACAGGCATCCTATCCCTCTGTCAGTTCTGGCTAACAGGAAGAACATCCTTTCTTGCCTGTCGTGCATTGCTCGGGTGCGATTACCTTGTCCTTTTTTGCACTTTCTTACAATAACTATACGAAAAGATTTCTCCAAGGAGGGTGCGACAACACCAATTTTCTATTATGAAGGAATTAAATGATCTCGTTATTTGCAGCTTCACACCCAATATGATTTTATACATGTCTTGTTCGTCCCTTTAATCCCGACTCTCCATGTATTGCCAGTGATAATGATTCCAGACTTCTATACGAAGAATGAGCTGCCCATCCGCTTGGGCTGCCTTTGGATATCCATGTTTTTCTGTGGTATCGTCACTAGCTTCCTGGCCTTTGGTATCTTCCATCTCGATGGTGTTGCTGGAAAATCTGGGTGGCGGTAAATTACACTTATATGAGGAATCTAATCTTTGTTGATGATGTGAATTCGCAGCTGGCTTTTCCTCATAGAGTGAGTGCTGCCATCCCTCCACGACCATCACTTTACTTGATTGCGCCAACAGTGGCTTGATCACATTCTTTATCGGTGTCGCATCTTTTTTCAACATGCCCCCATCTCCAACGCAAACGAAAGCGTGGTTCCGACCAAAGGGATGGTTCAGTGAGCGTGAAGAGGTCATCTTAGTCAACAAGATCCTTCGTGATGACCCAACCAAGGTGATGAATAGCGTGTTCGTACGATGATGCGGCTAAACATCACTAGGGTGACATGCACAATCGAGAAGGACTGACGGCGAAAAGAATCTGGACTGCTGTCTGTGATTATGACCTGTGGCCCGTGTATATCCTGTAAGTACGGGTGACTCTGTTACATTAGCCTTTCATCAACGTCACTCACAGCGGCCTTGTGCTCGGGATACCCGGCTACCCACCTGCATCCTACCTCACCCTGTCACTTCGAAATGCAGGGCAAGTAAAAGCCATATGATCGCACTGATTTACCGCTGAATTCATGCTCTAGATTTAATACATTTGACACCAATTTGCTGACCATACCAAGCCAAGTAATGGGAATGATCACCACACTTCTCATTACTCTCGTGACAGAGTTGGTTAACGAACGTACGTTTGTGGCGATGGTACAGGATGTATGGATGTTGCCGTTCTTGGTGGCTGTGTATGCTTTGCCATCGAACCCAAGCCCGTGGCTTAGTTTCGTCAGTATCAGCATTCTTCATCAGTTTTCTGGAAGGGAATTGATTGATCTGCAGGGTCTCCTTTCTGGACTCCTCTCGCATCCGTACGTTTCCTCATAACTTTTCTTGTTCAAGTTGCGATGCATGACTGACTGAATGTCCTGCTCTCAGTTTCACCCATCCAATCCAAGTACTAGGCCAGACCGTCAAGTCAAAAGTTCGCGAAAGCTGATATTTATTTATTCACAGATCGCATGGTGCTCCAGAAATGCGGGTGCAGTGGCGACTCGTGCTGTCACCACGACCTTGTACAACATGTACGCCAAAGGCCCCACCTTTCTTGCACACCATTATATTTGCGCCCAAATTCTAGGTTTTCACAAGTCAGCGGCATCGCCGCAGCTCAAATATATGTAGCCAGCGATGCCCCCAGATGTACGTCCATTCCCGATTATCCACGGTGACTCTGTCATGTTCGTCTTCCGCCCTCCCACTACAGACGAACGGGGAAATAGGATCCTGATCGCCATTTGCTCTATCAACGTATTTTTGTTGTACCCTGGCACCAAGATATACTATATCTGGCGGAACCGTCAGCGTGCGAAGATTTGGGACGCTATGACACCTGAGGCAAGCCCTTGGAGTAACGTCACGGTGAAACTGACTCTGGACCATTTTCAGGAGAAGGCGCACTATTTGAAAACGACAAGGGATGTTGGGAATAGGCGGCTTGATTTCCGATTCGCACATTAACGCGCACTGGTACGCCAAATTCTGTCATTCTGGAGCTCGAACGGGTGAATGAGGTGCGAGATGTGATGTTTGTTTTCGTGGTCGTCATGTTTTTGTCTACATGTATCTTGAACTCCCACCAGACCGTTGTGGGGATATGTATTTTTTTTCTTGATGGGCCTGCACTCATACGTGCCGATGTGAATTCAAGCGTTGTATACGCATGTCGTGCAAGCACATGAACGGGTTGGCATGTTTGAGAGATTTGTTATCTCGATTTTCGACGTGATATCTGCCACCGAGTCCCTGGGGTATGTTTCATGTTTCCGAACATCCCTCGAGGCTTTCTTCGTCGGAATCCACGAACCGCTTCTCAAAGTCGACTTGCGCTGGATTCGATTTTTGAAGTGAGGGGGGCGTGAAGCACTGCGTGGAGGTATGGATAAAAATGCGAGGCCAACGCGACCACAGTGTCATTCTTGTTTGCAGCATGCGGCCGTCACTGGTACGCGAGCTGTGCGAAAGCCCTCAGGCTCGTCTCGAAGGCCACCGCCAATCACTTACCAAAAAGAGGTTTTACATGCGCCAGCAAGTGGGTCTTAGGATCAGGGCGGCGTTTTGCGCATGACCTCTCCGGATTGAGAGCGATCAGCGACAGTGCTCCCAGCTTACCAGGCTTTTCAATATCCCTGCCAGCTCCATGTATCCGTGCCCTCAGCAAACTTCGGAGGGTCTCAAACTACCCGAGGAAGAGCGACAGATATCCCCGACTCCCGGTTTGAAACACCATGCTGCCATCGTTCGTGGGAATGATCCCCAAGGTCCGTAGCTAGGACACAATTCATGTATTCTCAGCTCGCCTTCGCAACCTGCGACTCGGAGTCGCTGTGTCTTTTGGAGCTAGTAGCTCGCTCCCCTCTGTCCCCCCACTTGACGACGGAGTCATCGCATTATCGTCGATTCGCATATGGCACAGCAGGAAAGATCTTGGCAACCAATTCACGCATCCCTCGCTCTTCTCCAACTTTTTTCCGATGCGCAGCCAGTGGTGGCGGTTCTGTCGTTGATGATACAATTAACTGCGATGTGCTTCAAGTTGGTTGTCTTTGTCGACAGGGATGCCATCCCCATCCTATTGTTGACGTCAGTTACGAGGGATGTGAAATGTCTGACGCTCCATGCCTCGACAGTGTGCGCAAAGGGTTCGAACGTGACAAGAGGTTGCAAGTTACTAGGTCGTTCCCCTATCGCTGATGTCCTCCGCACCACATATCCTCGTCAATCATGCACTTGATGGTCCCTCACTGCTGAGCTCTCTCTGAGAGGCCTCAGATGTCAGCCCGTATAAACCGGATCAGTTGAACAGGAATTCGATAATCTCTACATTCCTGAATCGTCTTACACTCCCATACTCGGTGAGCACCCTCATTGTCGGTCTGATAACACTAAACGCATAGAACGTCAACAATCATGCAAGGGTAATGCCAAGGAAGAACCAACGTCACGGTCTCCAAAACAGGACACGGTTTTGTCACTGGCAGTCATTCGAGTCGAGTCAGCACGTACTCTCCACGGTGAACACAATTCGACGCAGTGTTTGAAGTGATATGTGCGATGATAAAGGCAGAAGCCATGAACGTGGTGCATCTTGGCACCATTATTGCTATGCCATAGCAATGACAACATCGGACTCGTAAGTACTATGAGATCAAATATAGTTTGATTCATATTGTAACCGGACGTCACCATGCATGGGACTCGAAAAGCTCCAAACCTGGTCGGATATCTGCTTTGTGCGGTATGTTCGTCGTGCATATGTACCGACTTGTTTTGGGTCACTTCCTGTAACACTCATTTCTCCATCTGATATTGTCGGAACCACGAGGAACTGTGGCGCAACGACGAGCACGTTCGTTGATGGCCAGGGAAGAGAAAATACAAGGCCAACAACATGACCAGACAGAACAAGTTACTGTTATTGATCTCTGCATTGTCCCGATATGCTCTATCACATTCTTCGGATACCACTCAACTGGATTATCCACCTCCTTGTTCCCGACTCCAGCTTGATGCAATCATTTCGTTCTTCTCGGTGTTTTGCTCACCTATCTCCATCAATCTTGTACTGATAACAGTATCTCAAGGCCTCACCGGGAGTTACCAGCTTGAGGGATTATGAAGTTTACTTGAAATTTGACAGTTTCATATCATGAAAATGTCATACATAACTTGAGTCCGCGGTGTGTGTTCTTCCTTTAGAAGAATAGGAACGACTATCTTCTGCCCGTATGGGTCGGATAAAGAGTACTTCATTTTATACCGCCAATCTCAGAGAGTGCGTTCATCAGTGCCATAGTGACGGGACAAACATACTTCCTTGGGGTTACTGCAGAAACTGAACTCCGCTGCATGTTACATGTCAGGGCGTCGATAATAGCACTGGCATAGTACTCACTTGTTCACACACACACATGGAGCAGGAACCAGTCGGTGCACTTTATCTCAAACAACATACCTTTAGGTATTGGAGTCGATCGTTTGAGCGCGCGTTTGCTACAGTTCGAGACAGGTGACGACAGCACGGATCTCGAGTTTCGAACATTCGATATGACTGTGCTGCGCTTTTGGCCCGCCGGCGTTGGCCTGTCGGCTGGTTTTCCTCAAGACTGCGGGGCTGCGGTGTCGCGCACAAACGGTAACGTTGCTTGTGCTTCAACATTCAATGGATCGGGGCGGGGGTTTCGGTTGAAGCCGCAGTGTATCAATGTACACAAGAAAACTGGATTTGAGTTAGTTCGTGTGTGTGCGTTGGAAGGGAGTCGGCTTGGAACGAATAGTAGCCCGAGGAAAGTTGCTTGTTTTGTCCTGATCTCCTCCGAGTCAAAAGTTCGTAACCTCAGGCTGTTGCCGCACAACCGCCGCTCGCTAGCAATCGAGTGTGCCAACGCTCTCAATTTCGGGGTAGTGTGCGAGGCGCGCACTTCCCCGACTTGCTCCAAAACTCGCTGTGCTGCGGCGCGCATTGCCTTCATCCCAAAGTACCACCTACCATATGGCTTTGAACATCACTGGATGATTACCCCGAAAACTTTGGTGTGATGTTTTATCCGTCCCAGATTCTTGTTTGCTACTAACCCTGATTGTGGGTAGCCGACAGGGGTTATCCATGCCATTGGCAGTGTGCATTCAAAACTCGGCGTCAGTTGTACCATGTTGTCGAATGGCCCAGTCCGAGTCTCTTATGATGGCATTGCTGTCATCGTCTCACGTTGGACAGGGTGGGACGTATTTCGGATTCGGGGGCAGGGCCGTCTCAGCGCCGCTACCCGATCCAGCCCTCAGATTTTGGTCATTCGTGTGGTTTTCAAGACAGCCAATCTGAATGGTGGCCCGAAAGGCATCTTTTGATTTCGGCGCAGTTACTCGGGTGCCGTACAAGCACGCCCCGGCCCGGCATTTGCGGATCATCCGTTTCGTGTCTTCCTGCCTATAGGGCTGCGTACGCCCGTCAATCTGTGCCAAGATGTATGCCCTCAAATCGGACTTTTGATGTCATAGACTGTCGTTCTGGCCCTACAAACTTGGGGTCTCAGGTAGCATTCGCTTCCATCAAACGATCACAACTCACCATGCGGACCAATCCGATGCTGAGCATCGGTCCATCCTGGTTTTCCCTTCAAACAATTATCGGCGGGCGCAATTAAAGAGGTATAAAAGTTAGAACCTCAGTTCTTCGATATCTATCCGTCCCAATGTCAGGCCCTCATCTATCTGGTATCGGTGAGCAGCTCTTCGACCGTGTTCGAGTCAGGTTCTTATGTCGATCCAATTATCTGTAGTCAAGGACAGTTGCGAAGCACCATGCTATTTGGACTTCATCGACCGAGAAGAGGACAAATCTCCTTCGAGTTGGACGAAGGCCCTCTTTCGCAAGCGAGCAAATCCTCCTTGTTCTGCTGATGCTATCGCAACGAGACGCTCTGTATTTGACGATCCCCATCTTGCCCCATTCTATTGGCCGGAGAGAGATTATGAAGACATTCATCGTTTCAATCCCTCTGAGAGGTGGACATACCGAGAGGAGAGGGTAATTATCTCGTGAATGCCGTTGAGTTTCTGACATTCTTTGGCCATTGTCAAGGCACTTTTGCGCAAGATTGACTGGAAGATTATGATCGTCGTCGCCTTCCACTTTTTTGCATTTAACTTGGATAGCGGCAACATTGTCCTGGCGAATTCGGGCAGCTTTCTTTCCGATTTGCATTTGACTATAGACGGTGGGCAGTCCTTTGCTTTCGATACGGTGTCTAATGAACCAATTTCTTCTGACATCAGACTACAACTTGGGGGACAGTATTTTTCGCCTTTCTTTCTTGTGTGCAGATTTGCCCTCCCAATTGATATCAGTGCGGGTATGCCTGTCTATTGGTTGATATCAAGCGAACGCTTCATTGATGAGATCAGATTGGACCTGATCGGTGGATACCGACCCAGATATGTCTTTGGAGTAAGTCATTTGCTGACTCTACGAATAGATACTTAACGAGCCATAGGCGTTGTCTCTCTCAGTCAATTGTGGCTTACGGGAAGAATATCCTTCCTTACTTGTCGTGCGTTGCTTGGGTATGATCACTCGTCTCTTTTGCATGTTCTTACAATTCCCTGACATTATACGAGACAGACTTCTCCAAGGAGGGTGCGACATCAACAATTTCGTTAAGAAGAATTGATCCGATCTTGTTCTTTCCAGCTTCATATCTAACGTGATGCTATACATGTCTTGTTCGTCCTTCCAATTGTGACTCTCTGCTGTGCTCATCGTGTCTCCCAGACTTTTATACAAAAAATGAGCTTCCCATACGCTTGAGCGGGCTTTGGATGTCCATGTTTTTCAGCGGTGTCGTCTCCAGCTTCATGGCCTACGGAATCTTTCATCTCGACAATGTTGCTGGAATAGCCGGGTGGCGGTAAATCACTTCGATAAAATACGATGGACTTAATTTTTGTTAATCACATAAATTCGCAGGTGGATTTTCTTCATAGAGTGAGTTGCAAATATCTTCGCAACTATTACTTTACTTGATGCATCAAAAGTGGCTTGATAACGTTTGTTATAGGGGTCGCATCGTTCTTCAACATGCCCCGGTCTCCAACCCAGACGAGAACATGGTTCCGACCAGTGGGATGGTTCACTGAGCGTGAAGAAGTGATCATAGTCAACAGGGTTCTTCGTGATGACCCAACCAAGGTGATGAATAGTCTGTTCGTACAGTAAAATGATACAGCTAAACATCACTAGGGGGACATGCACAACCGAGAGGGACTGACCCCAAAAAACATCTGGATCGCTCTCTGTGATTATGACTTATGGCCCATGTATATCCTGTAAGTTTGAGTGGAATCATGGACATTCGTTCCTAACCGACACTGTTCGTAGCGGCCTTGTGCTCACGATTCCCGGTGGCCCATCTTCCATGCACTTCACACTCTTGCTTCGAAACGCAGGGCAAGTAAAAGTCACATGATCGTATCGATTTTCCGTTGAATCTATGCTCTAGATTTAATACACTCAACACCAATTTGCTGACTATGCCCAGCTACGCAGTCAAAATCATCACCACGTTTCTCATCACCCTTGTATCAGAGTTGGTGAATGAACGTACCTTCGTTACGATGATGGAGAATCTATGGGCGTTGCCGTTCCTGGTAGCCTCGTATGCTTTACCATCGAACCCAAACCCATGGCTTACTTTCGTCAGTATTTGCCATAACTTATCTAGAATGCAATTAATCGATCGACAGGGATTACTTACTGGACTCATCTCGCATCCGTACGTTCCGTCGTAATTTTTATTGTTGCGATGTATATGCCGACTGAATGTCCCGGTCTCAGTTTTGCCCACCCAATCCAAGTACTAGCCAGACCGTTAAACCAAAAGTATGCGAGGTCTGATAATTATTTATTCACAGATCGCATGGTGCTCCAGAAATTCTGGTGCAGTGACGGGTCATTCCGCCTCCGTGACCTTGTACAGCATGTACGTCCAGGTGCCATCCAAGTTCCTGCAGACTATTTGATTTTCGCCCAAATTCTAGGTTCTCACAAGCAGGCCTCATAGTCGGATCTCAAATATATGTAGGCAAGGAAGAGCCGAGATGTACGTCCACTCTCGATTTTCCATAGCGAGTGTCATATTCATGCTTCCCCGAACCACAGACGAACGAGGAAACATGATTCTGGTTTTCATTTGCTCTATCAGCGTATTTTTTTTATATCCTGGCACCAAAGTATATTATATTTGGCGAAACCGTCAGCGTGCGAAGATTTGGGACGCTATGACATTCGAGGCAAGTCTCTGGACAATGACGGAGCATCAGGGCGAAACTGACTCTGTACCGTTTCCAGGAGAAAGAGCACTATCTGAAAAGCACAAAGGATGTCGGGAATAAGCGACTTGATTTCAGATTCGCACATTAAAGGAACTTGTACACCAGACTTAGAGGCGCAAAACATTTCGTTTGCTTTCATGGTTGTGATTTTCCTGCCCATATCTCAGAGTAGATGTTTTTTTTTTCTCAATGTACACGCCAATGAATAAACAGATTCAATCGTTGTGTACATGTGTTGTGCAAGAGCCTCCAAGTTCAACAACTACAAACAACGCTCATGCCTCCTACCACCAACTCTGATTCAGAAGACGATCTTGACTATGTCCCACCCGGTAATCACCACCGCGTCCTTTCTGACGCACACTGAATTTTGTATGCAGACCATGATTCAGATAGCTCAGACGGACAGGATGAAGTGGAGAACACGACTGAGACGGTGCTGCCCGCAACAGATCCTGCCGAGCAGAAAAAGTAGCCTTTTTTGCCCTTTCCGTCTTCGCATGCTGACGACTGTGCCTTTCTACTATCAGACAGCGCGACGCGCTCTGGGCCAGCTTCCAAACATCCGTGTCCACCCCCCGTTCCGATGGACTGTCCAATGCACCACAGCCATCCGTGGTGAAACATGTCAAGATCGAAAAGACCTACTTGTTTGCGGGGAAGCACGTCAAGTACGTATCATATCCATGTCTCTCCTTTCGTTCCCTTTTTTTCCGTCTCGTGTCACCTATCGCATCGCTCACGACCCATAATCATATCTCACGTATGCTCATCCAACCCAAAAATTTCGCACGTGCGGACCTTCTGTTGCGTTTTTTTTTTCTTTCTTTTTGCAGAGACATCGTCGAAGTACCAGAGGATTCGGAAGACGCGAAAAAGTGGCCACGTTGGTCACCGCGTCCGACATCCGACTGTGCACTCGCATCTATCCCTTACTCCGAGACCAAA
>JBBPQR010000565.1:0-10189 GCA_038092615.1 Boletus sphaerocystis | reverse complement strand
ATCGAATCGACGTCAACGTTCAACTTCCACCCCATCCACAGCTCGCACATAATCCGCCTCTACGATCGTATCGAATCCTGTCTCCTCGTCCACCTTCTCCAGAATACTCTTTGGGTTGATCTCCAAATCGAGAAGCCCACGTAGGACGAGCAGCGCCCCCAATTTAGACGATACCTTATTCCCCTCTTTACAGTTTGCGCTGTGGATACCTGTGAAGAGTGAGCTTGGGATGTGCATCAACACAAGAAAAGACAAGGACGTGCAGTACGCGCAACCTTCCGCACATGAACAGCGTTCGATCACATCATGGGCTTTGCGTAGAATCTCAGAGGCTATATGTGTGACGTCCGAGTTCGCCTCTCCAAGCCATCATACACACAACTCACCATGATCGAAGCCTTGCGCCGAGGCACCACTCTTGCCCGCTGCCTCATAAAATATAAGCCTGCACCGAATACAATCGTCCTTCAGCCAGATTGATATTGCACACGCCGTCTCACCTCGCGGGTCGCTTCCGCTTCGATTCGGCGACCTTGTACTCCTTCTCCGCAGCCTTGCACTCCGTCCTCAACTCTGCCGCCAACGAAAACTGGTTCATCCACGCGTGGCACGCAGAGTGAATCGCTTCGGCGGGTCGCAGACCTTTGGACCGCATGAGCGTTAAAATGGGTTTCGGGACGTCGAGCCAGAATCCGCTGCCCTGCCTTTCCCAGGCAGGCGTATCGACATCGACGACGTCCAAGATGCACTTATTCCTGCGTTGACGTGAGTTGGGCGCTGTACGTGCGGGGTAACTCATACCTGATTTTGTAGAAGCCTGAATGGACCGCGGGTATTGAGCCCTAACGGATGTGTCGATGGTATCGATCAACTTACCGTACACGACCGTGACCACATCCACACCTGGAAGTAAACTCGATCATTGGAAACACGACACCCTTCCTCTAGACTTACGTCCGAAATACGCGAGGTGCGGCGAGTCCGGGATCGCCCTGATACGCCACGTTTGTTTCGCATCTACATCGCTATGTTGTCGTCAGTGAGCCACTCCAGACGCTCGGAGCGAATGACACACGTAAAGTCCCTACAGTGCACGCTGAGCATTAGGAGCGCATCAGAAAAATAGACAAACCTTGGGGAAGTGATCCAGTTGACATCTGCCCTGAGGAGCTTTGCCATTTTCGTGTCGTGGTTCACTTCTTTCACCTAACGACACCACTTGATCAGCCCGCATACATCACGCGCATCCATATTGACTCACGATGAATGTCAGTCCTTGGTGCATAAACTACGTGGCATACATAAGTGCTCAGTCTATCGTCGCAGGGGGGAGAGATGAACATACCACGCCACCTTCATACACCTCGAACAACGCCCGCGAGAACTCGATCTCTTCCAGTGCCTTTGGTACTTGCTTCGTGACATCCACCAACGTATATTTATCGTCTTCGGCACCTCGGATGGAGACATATTTGGCAGGATACGGCAGGAACTTGGGGTGCGGATGGTACCTAGCCGCGCCCAACGTATAATGGACTATCAATCGACCCATGCTTGCGCAGTGACTTACCAGCCGTCTTGATCCCTGCTCAACTTGGCATCACACAGCTCGTGCAGCAACGGACCAAAGTACACGTCGTCCCCTTTACACAGCGGCATCTCCAGTGCTGCACACTGCAAATGTGCCTCAAGGATCGCTTTACTGTCAAGATCGACCATGAGGTCGCTCATCGGCTTGTCAAACAGGTCGTCGGGGTGCTGAACATAGTGCTGGTCGATGGGGAGGTTATCTGCGACGAGGACCGCGAGCGAGTCGCGTGTCCTGCGGCCTGCTCGCCCCGCTTGTTGGCGCTGGTGCATTGAGTGGTAAGGTGACGTTCTTCGTGTAGACGGGCGTGGTGACGCACGAAATTCGCTATTCCGTATGGGAAACCGAGCATGATGACAGCATCTAGAACGCCAATGTCGACCCCGAGTTCAAGCGCGTTGGTTGCAACAATCCCAAGAAGGTTTCCGGAGAAGGCTTCATTTTCGATGCGTCGTCGGTCCTGTGGGGGATTGTCATTTCGACTACAAGAGGACAACGGGGCGGAAAACTACCTCTTGAGAATAACCTGAAGAGAGGTGGGCAGGATAGGGATATATCATGCAGCAAGACAAAGGAGGAGCTCTGCTGCGCACCTCCGCGATATGGCATGACCTTGGCAAGGATGTCCAATCGACCCTCTGCACTCAAGTCTGCGCGAAGTGTTTTCATCGCCTACCTTCCAACGTCAGTGATCCTCAGCAAGAGTGTGACCACTGCTCACCAACTCGCACACTTTGCGGATCTAGAATGCGCATACTTCAACATGAACGCACATCGAGTCCCAACCAACGTACCTTGCAAAAGAGAATAACTCGGATCCCCCGCTTCATCAAAAACCGCATCAGCCCAGTCGCCTCCGATATCGAGCTATTCCTTCCCAACTTTGGCGCTAGATCGTCCACGAATGGTGGCTCCCAGACGATATAGTCCTTGATCCCAGACGGAGCACCGTCTTCTGTGATTTCTTCCACTTCCTGCGTGGTGGAACTCGGCTTGGGCCACGGGTCATTAAATGGTACGCACCTCGATACCAAAGAGGCGTCTCATGTGTTGTGCCGGTGTTGCGATCGTCGCGCTGCAGGATACGAATATGACATCTTGATCTTGTCCGTGCGCCTTTCCTCAGTCCGGTCCAGCTCAATAATAAGGCACACTTACTGCCAATCGCAGTACAAACCCTCCGGAACCGCCGGATGATTTGTGCAACGTGGCTAGAAGAGCGTCAGCATCTAGCCCGCAATCGGTTCAGGAATGCAGCACCTCCCAAAGAGGTCGGCATAGTAATGCAGCTCGTCAACGGCCATTAGTTTGAGGTTCCCCAGGAACCTGCAAGGTCACGCCTGTCAGGCAAAGACTGCAAGAAGAGCCTGACGAGACTACGAACGATCTCCAGAGCTCTTCGTGGGGCAAGATCGACGCATGTATCGTGTCCTGCAGGTAGTTGAGTTGAAACCTATTCCATTTTATATCACGTACAAAGTTGGTGAATATGACAGACACGCTCTCCCGTATCTCTGTCAACCATGTCACCACTGCCATGCACACATGTAAATGACGGGAAAAAAAAAAAAACAAACCGGCTCTACGTTCCTGCGGCGTGTCCCCATCATAGTTGGCAACTTTGATGTGTCGAAGTCCTGGACAAGACCATAGCAACCGCTCTAATGCCGTCCTCTGGTCTTGCGCCAAAGCCTGGAGCGCAGAAAGTTGACCAAAAATAATCAAGTCCTCCTTTTTGAAGCTCACCTTGGTTGGGTATACAAAGATAGCTGTTGCGCTCGAATCCTCTTCCAACAGTCTCAAAAGGGGAACCTACTTACGGGTTGGCATCCTAATACAAGCTGTTCAAGAGCGTTGGCGTCCAAATACCTGGTATATTATACTCTTTCCAGAAGCAGTACTGGTAGACACGATGGCATGGCGCTTTTTCGCGACCGCGTTGACTGCAATTGCCTGATGCAAATACAACGAACTGATTTTCCGGGCGTCACGCAGTGCTTCTTGGATCGTTTCGGACAATGGCTCGTCAAGGGTCCCTACGACGATCTCCGTTGCAAATTCGATCCCTCTAGAGAAAAATTGCGACTTGCCTTGTCTCGCTTCCCTCGCGTCAAAGGTACGGCGGTCGACGATCTGATCCTTGTACCATTCCTGTTCTTGAAATTCCTGGATGACCTCGTCAATAGAAGGTCGCTCCTCAGGACCTGGGATCGTCAGCTCGTCATCGGATGGGACAGCTTTGGCAAGTCCTTTGGATTTTGGGTTCACAGGGATGTGATCCCTAGCAGCAGCTTGAAGAAGGGCCACAGGATCTTCACCTACAGGCGTCGCGGCAAAAAGCCTGCGCAGACAGTCGAGAAAAATGAGGGCACGTCGAACAATGAACCCACTCATTGACAGTACACGTGAATCGCTCATCACGGTGTTCGATCAGCTTCTTCGTCTGGGCAGGCGTCATCGCGGACGGAACCGACAAACCTGTACTGAATGAAAACATCGTCGTCAACGCATACGCATGCGTGCATCTTTGTTCAACACACCTAGATTGCTCCTTCTTTCCTTTCGAGTTTTCGGCAAACTCAAGTACCAAGACATGCTCCTCTTCTTCGACCGCAGGAAGCTGAGACGAAGAAGGTATGGAAAAGTTGGGGCTTCGACGTCCGCTACGTTGGTGTTGAGAGAGCGTATCTGCGTGTATCCGTAGCTCGTTGCGGGGTATGTAGGCGAATTTGATGAGATCGGGAAGGAGGGCTCTGAATGCAAGTCAGTGGGCACGTACATGAGAATTGGCGTCACATACTTGAGTTCGGCTACCTTAGCGAGATCGAGTGGTCTGTTGGGGTTGGGCAAGTCAGTCGGACGTCGGTAGGAAAGCGATGCGTGTTCAACCTTTTTAGCAGGCCTTCTACGGAGGAACGTATGACTGGAAAGGTGGTTGCCATATGCTTTCGCGAGGATACAAATGCGAGGACAGTATTGAGAGCCTGAGTCGTTCAACATCTGGTCCAAACGCCGGAATAGCCGGTAACGAACTCACCTTGAAAATCTACATGTGTTGGCACCATGAGTATATTGTGCAGTGTCGTGTACTGTGCATACCTTGGCCAGCTACGCACAAAACACCTTCAGAATCAGCAAAATACAACACATTGGCCTACACCCACGTCCTGGAAGTACTCGGGCCAGACAACGTGCTCCACATCCTGCTTCTGCTTTCCCTTGGCCTTGACGGACGTCCTTGGCTTTTTGGACAGTTGTTTCGCGCTAGTGCTGGGTGCGTCCCTGCGCTTCATGTCCCTTGTGCGTCGACGCGCCCGAGTCTTATATGAGCGTGACTCGACGTGATACGTGACGTGACACGCGTTACCTACTTGTGACAACGACTCTTGCTCCCGACCAGTATGGTGCCGCCCCTCCTTGCCCGTGTCGTCCCCAAGTCGTCTCTCAACCCAGCCCGAGTCTGCCCACCTCCGCTCACTAAAAAGCAAGAAAAGGCACTCAAACAGCCGCTCATCAAGCTCATGCAGAAGCAACAAGAGGAGGCGGGCGCGTCCTGGCCACCGAATCTGCGGATTGAGCCAATTATTTCGAGAAGAAAGATTGGGAATGCACCAAAGTCGCTGAGATCGACCTTGAAAAAGATGTTAACTGAGCGGTAGGGATGTTGGGCTCCCTTGTTCGCTTTTGGCATCGTCCAGGTCAGACGCACTGTACCTATGCATGTAGATTGACTAACCTGGACGGGTTGCCGCAGATTTCCGACTTGCAGGTTACTACACAGTTTACCTGTGATGTTGCATCTGTATCTTATATTTCGCGCAGGCAATCGCAGCAATACTAGAACTTGGCTATTATTATTGTATACTATGGAGGTGATACTATCCGAGTCAAATACACAGGCTCAGTTCAAGTCTACACATGCTCAAGTCGCCGCATTTCCTTCCTCAAATACCCTTACCAACAGTTTGTTGAATCGCTCCGCATACTGGCCGCACACTCCATGCCCTGTCTTCTCCCAGCACTGATACTCTGCTTCAGGCATGTAATGCTTCAGATTCTCGCCATCCGTGTGCGAAATGAGTGCATCCTCCGCAGCACTGAGAATCAGCACTTTGGGTATGGATGCAGAGATCTTGGCAAGCCGGTCGGGCGCCATGCTATGAGTGAGACCTGCTGCCATTTGTCCAAGGGCACCCATCAGTGTTTGTGGTTTGGTGATTTCCATCCTGCGACGGAGAAGCTGCAAAGTAGATTGGGTTAGGCAGTCACCCGTTCGAGACCCGAACACCTACCTCCCGTTGCACCTCTCTGTTGGTTCGGCCGTCTGTATCATTTTCGGCCAAAGAATCCAACCAATCGTTTGGGAATAACATGCCCTCGATAAGTGGAAGTCTAGGCTCTGGGTCAACTGTGAAGAGCAGTCTGGGTTGTTGAAGAATCAGACGAGCGGAAGAGATAATATAGGAGCGATATGACCTCGCAAACCGCAAACAGCCGGTGAGCTGGAATGCGTTGGTCATTCGTATCTATCTCAAGATATCCTTGCACACATACGGAGGGCATATTGGCCCAAACGGTTCCACCGGGGCGCGTCACGATGAGGCTGAGGGACAGTATTCGGTTGGGGATCCGGTAAGCGAGTTCTGGTGCGAATATTAGACATTTCATGACGGAAATATGCCTGAATACCTTGTGCGATCATTCCACCCAAAGATATGCCGACAACATGCAAATCACGGTCTTCTGTCCACTGCAGGTAATCAAGGAGGCAGAGGACATCTTCTGCCATCCCGCCGGTCCTATATCCGAGTGAATGCCTTGCACAAACAAGAACTATGCACTGACGAATAAGGTCCCCGGGGAGAGCCGCTCATGCCTACACCGCGGTTGTCAAAGACGAGGGTAGAATACTTGTCTAGCCTGCCAAAATGATCTACCTGGGGAAACCAAGCAAAGGCAGAGTCGTTCATGCTGTAAATAAAATAAGTCTCAAACGTGCGTTCTGAACGAGCGTGGAGAGTTACCCCATGATGAAGACGATCTTCTGTAGACCGCTGCCATGTACTTCAAAGTAGAGTGAATGGCTCTCGAGAGGTTCGCTTTGGTGGCGAATCTGGGTGACTGGGCACATGCCTCGACGGGTGCATGTGTACGGGTCGAATATGGACTGGTACTCGGGTGCTACTTCTTGGTCACCGAGGTTGGCCATCGTCTGAGATCAAGTTGCAGTGAAAGCCCCTAACAAGTTGCCGAACCGGGATGAAAAACCCACCGCACACTTGGAGGCGAACACTCAGAGCGTCTGGATTTGGAAGAAGGAAGAGATATCCGTACAAGCAGACGGACTACCCTATAAATATGTGTAAAGATGGAATGCAACAGCGGATCAGTGGCGAGAGGAATGCAATAACGAGGAATTCAGTAGTGAAAGGAATATGGATAAGACGAAGGTGATGGTTCCGACCATGGCGTTCCTATGGACGCGGTCGTCACCCCGGGGTCTTCGACCTCTGGGTCATAGGTTTCATGATTGGGGTCAAACCTATGACCCAGAGATCGAAGACCCCTTCTTCATCGATCGTCTCCCCCCATAAAGGGTCCACTTTAAATCGGCCACAGAGGCCATCACCTTTATGCAAGTCGAAAGAATAGACGCCGCGCCCTTCATACTTACTAGTACTTGTTCGTTTTTTGTTTCCATTGACACAACTCCGCCGAGAGGGCTTATCCGAGTCAGCAAGGGTGGCTGTGACCTTCAGCGCTGATCAGCTGTCTGCCCGAGTCAGTCACTTCAAGTTCAAATTGCTAGTACTACCGGTGACTACAACAAATCAGTCACCCGATTCTGAAGATTGATGCTGCAATTGCTAGTAAATCGGTAAACGTATGATGCGATTGTGTTGGTTTTCATTGAACACGGGATGTAGGTCCATCGAGGTTGCTTCTGGATCCTCATTAATTCTCAACCATCCTGTCCCGAAGCTGAGCAGCTGCCGTCACACTGTGGGTACGGGTCATGTGTTTATTCACGGATTGCGCAACTAATCTCAGCTTTCTGCTTCCCATCAGCGGCCGCGGGTGCATCGGGCGTACGAGTGTCCGTCACATGTGCGCAGTCTCATTCCCAGCAAGTACAGTTCCACACTATGGCCCACCCGCATGACACACCTGACAGCCTGATGTCTCATATGGCACTTGACTTTCCCACACGACTAACACACCTGTCATTGATTGTTATTGATGTAGCATTTCCGCTCTCGTGTGCAATCGTGATAGTAACGTTCGCGCATCATGTGGCCAAGGTTCTTCGATTGCTCGGCCGTTCGAAATCGACACATAATTACCGTGGTCTTCCGACTGCTTAGCTAGCTGTGAGTTTTTGTTATGTGTATTCAACTAGACTCATACAACCTGAATAGAAGACTGGGCTTGCAGATCCATTTAGAAAGATGTCCCCTTCTTCCCGTAATTCTGGCCCCTTAGAGGACTTGACCGCCGAAGGGTTCCATGCTAGTGGACAATATGTATCCGGTAAGACGCATATCATACATGCAGGGTTAATTACATCGATCAATCCTCGGTTTCTTTTGGTTCTCCGTCTCAATCTTGACTTATAATCCCTCATCCCTCGCCCAAGCTTTAGCACCCTCAGTCGTTCACTCTGGTTCGAGCTTCATCGCTGCGTGATAAGATGATGCCATCATCTTCCCATCCTGTAACGGAAACAGACTTATCCGACGGAGGTGTAGTGGCCTGGTGTACGGTACTTGGAACGTGAGATCCTCTCCGTCATTTCAGTTTACGTGAACATACTAACATTCTTATAGTATCCTCGTTGAAGTCTGTGGATTTGGGTAAGTGACATGTAGCTGACCTATTTATCCGCTAGTAATACTCGAATAGGTACTCAAATTCGTTTGGTGCATATCAAGGTGAGGATATTTGAGAAAAGGACTTGCAATGGCTTAATAGTCGACTAGCTTTCTATGCACAACAGTACCTCCAAAATGAGAGCCCGTCAACTGTCTCGTAAGTAAATCGGCTCAACTTCGTCGCATCTGGTGATGATATCATGCAGATGGATTGGAAGTTTGGCCTCGTTTCTCGGCAATGCAATGGGTCCAATATGTGGCCGACTGTTTGATAATGGATATTTGTGAGGCTGGCGCCAACGCATGACCGTGGTGAATTCTAATCACAATCATCAGCTATCACATATACATCACTGGTGCTGTCCTCCAATCTCTCTCCATCTTCATGCTGTCTCTGGTACAGCCAGGACAATACTACCAGGTACTGCCCATTAAAATAAGATCTTTCTCTGAATATGCCTGATCTTTGTCCAGGTTTTGCTAGCGCAAGGTCTCACATTTGGTATCGGTCAAGGACTAATGTTCATCCCGAGCTTTGCGGTCCTCTCACATCACTTCAAGCGTCGGAAGACGATCGTGATGCCCATCGTCAGCTCGGGCGTACCCCTCGGTGTTGTCGTACATACCATCATGTTGAATAAGTTATTGAATGGCCCCGTCGGTTTCAAGATAGGTGTGCGAATCAGTGCAACATTCATCACTGTTTTGTTGTTCCTGTCGTGCATCCTCGTGCGTCCTCGGTATGGTGCTGTGTGTCGGGAGGCGACTTCGGTCGATTTCTGGAAGGCGACGAAGAAGTGTTTCACCGAGGTTCTGTCACTTTTAACGATCATCGGGTATGACATTTTATTTATTTTCTATTACTTTGGTGCAATACAGACCTGATCATGTTTTAGGTTCATGCTCTTCCAGACGGCGTTTTTGTACCCCTACTTTTATTTCCAGGCAGACTCTCTTAGACACGGGCTCAGTGACTCCTTTGCCTTCTACTCTGTGCGTGCTGTTTTTTTAAGCCGCGAACTTGCTGGACTAATAGCAGGTCATGCAGTTGGTCACCATCAGCGCGGGCAGTTTTGTCGGTCGTCTTTTGGCTGGCATCGTGCTCCAGTTCGTCAGTGTCATAAACCTGACCATCATCACAACTGTCGTATGCGCCATCCTGATCATCGGTATGATTTGGCTCTCTTCAGCGGCCAGTGTAGTCGTGCTGGGGTTGTTGTATGGTGTGTTCTCCGGGATGAGTGCGTGTTGTATTCCTGTGCGCGCGTGTGAGCCACGCTTAGCCTTTGATCACGATAGACGTTGCAATGATGGCACCCATGTTGGGACTCACGTCCGACCCTGCAGAGCTTGGGTTCGTCATTTTTCCTTCCCTTGCTTTCCCGGTGGCGCACCACATCGTACTTATGGTCGTTCAGAGTGAGAATGGGAGTAGGATTTGCGATTACGGGTGTGCTACTTTTATTCCCCTCCTCCCGTGGCTTATCGCTGACGTCTGATGCAATGAAGGTATCGGAGGCTTGGTTGGTGAGCGGAAAGTTGACATCGAGTCCCTAACGTCACGGGAACAACGGTGTGTGTTTATTTGCTTGTCGTAGGTTCCCCAATCTGCGGTGCCCTTCTGACGAGCAATTATCGATGGTGGGCCCCCGCGCTCTTTTGTGGGGTATGTCTACCTCAGGTATCGGAGCAAGGATAACTAATGTCTTGGCACAGGCGACCATGTTGG
>JBBPQR010000564.1:0-10196 GCA_038092615.1 Boletus sphaerocystis | reverse complement strand
ATTCAACAAGGACAAGCCGCACCGCTTCCGCGTCCTCGTGTTGACGCGGATGGCGAGCCCCTCCCCGATCTCCCTTTCACCTCTACCCAACTCCCCTCCAAACTCATCGCCGAACCAGGCACCTGGGACGGTAACCGCAACACCTTCCGAACCTGGTGGGTGAAAATCGA
Source organism: Boletus sphaerocystis (assembly GCA_038092615.1). Lineage (NCBI taxonomy): Eukaryota > Fungi > Basidiomycota > Agaricomycetes > Boletales > Boletaceae > Boletus > Boletus sphaerocystis. The sequence continues at coordinate 10,026 of JBBPQR010000564.1, read as the reverse complement.
CACATGGGTCCAGTGTCACGACGACCTGGACAATCGCCAAAAGTCGGCAGCTGTCCTCCTCCGTATGACGGGCAAGGCCGAGAACCCCACCCACATTACTATGGAAAAGTACGCGGCCAATGCGGAAGAACTACTCAACGGACATCTGGCATGGCCCGCCTGGTCCACGTTGAAGAAAGAAATCGAGGACTTCTTCCGCATCGAGGTTCTCAAACAGGAAGCCTATCTTAAGCTTTGTTCACTGCGACAAGGTAGCCTTCCTATCGAAATTTTCATGCAGCAATTCGAACTATTACGAAAGGATGCTGACCTCGACGAAACCGACACTACGGCACTTTGTCTCTATAAGGAACGGATGGATTACAACATCTATTTCCAGCTTTCAATGCGTGTTCCAGCCATCGAGGACACGCTGTCATCATGGCAAACTGAGGCCGACACGATCGGTAAAAAATTCAATTACATGCGCCTTGAACGACAAAATCTCCCTACCCGCCCTCAGCACGAGCCCTGATTTACTGAGGTTGGTATGCAGCCCGGTCGGGGGGCACCAATGGACACTCGCGCCGTCCAGTCGTCTACCGAAACGCGAAAGTGTTACAATTGTAACAAGGTTGGTCACTTATCGGCCAATTGCAAAGAACCAAGGAAGCCCCGTGGTCGACCTGTCTTCGACCCCACCATGGGCAAAACCCGCTACATCCCGCCGCGATCAAATCGCCAAATCGAGTTGGCCCCGACCACCCACATCGCTGCCATCCCTCCTTCTCCCGCACCTTCGACACTCTCATCTGCCCCGCCGTGGCAGACAGATGAAGTGAAGGCATTTTATTTTGACATGTTTACAGCCCAAGCCCGACAGCTAGCTGCCAACGGACTTAAGGGAAAAGGCAAGGCCGAGTGAACCAGGGAGGTGCTCACTCGGCTACGGACCTAAATTCTTTTTCATACGTTTCTTCTTCTTCATCACATAACCGATTCGCAGTATTAGGGGAGATGGACGGTGGGTTGAACATAGATAACTCATCGAACTTTGTTTCATCATCTAGTTTCTCTTTGCCTTCGGAAGGAGCGTCTCATTTGAGCGTGGCACCCGAAGTAAAACAATGTGTGCTTAATTCTCCTGAACAAATAAAAAATACTTCCATTAAATCTTTTTCCTTAAAATCCTCCCCAACTAACCTTAACCTCAGAACGATCCCCGATGGCGACGAATTCGACATCGAAACCCACGTCTACTTCAAAAAAGAAAACAACAAATGGAGAAAAACAATAGAAAAAGCACTGCTCGACTCTGGCGCTTGCCAGACATTTGTTGACAAAAAATAGGTACAGTCACTAGGTATCCCTACAAAAAAGTTATCCCTTCCTCGTTCCATTTCCAATGCCGATGGCTCGACGTCATCTCATGGCAACATCACGGATTACATCTCGATTGTATTATCCTATCAAGGTCACTCTGAAGGAGTCGACGCCTTGATAACGAACTTAGGCACTCATCATATTTATCTAGGATATGACTGGTTTAGATGCCACAACCCCCTCATCGACTGGGTTGAAAAAACAATAAACTTCTGTCGCTGCACATGTAACTGTGTTACGATCAACGCAGCAAATCTCACGCACGGCATCTGGAATGCCTCTATTCGATCAATCGAGGAGGGCCTCGCCGAAAAGGTACCTTCACAATATCATGAGTTCCTTGATGTTTTTAGCAAAAAAGAGTCACAACGAATGCCGGTCTGCAAGCCATGGGACCACGCCATTGATCTCAAACCCGACTTTGTACCCAAAAAGGGTCGGGTAATCCCCTTATCTGACGCTGAACTCGAAGAAGTTCGTACCTTTATAGCATCCGAGCAAGAGAAGGGTTATATCCGCCCTTCCAAGTCTCCTCAAACAGCACCAGTTTTCTTTATTCCCAAAAAGACAGGCGAGAAATGCCTTGTCATGGACTACAGATATTTAAACGAGGGTACCGTAAAAAATTCTTACCCTCTTCCTCTCATTTCTGCACTCGTCGATCGCCTTAAAGGCGCAGACAAATTCACCTGCCTTGATCTAAGGTGGGGATATAACAATGTACGCATCAAGGAAGGCGACGAGTGGAAAGCCGTGTTCGTAACGCCGCTGGGGGCTTATGAGCCTGTGGTAATGTATTTCAGTATGACTAACAGTCCACCGACGTTCCAACAGATGATGAACAACATCTTCAACGACATGTACGCCGTCGTCATCGTCTACTTGGACGACATGTGTATTTATACAAAGGGTAAAACTGACGACGAACATTCCGAAGTTGTCAAAGAAGTTCTCCGCCGTCTGCGCGAGAACGACCTTTATGCTAAACCTGAAAAATGTATTTTTAACGCTGACAAAGTTGACTTTCTCGGCATGACAGTGTCCGCCGATGGTGTCGGCATGCAAACAAAAAAGGTCGATGCCATCCTTGACTAGCCGGCGCCTACCAAATTGAAACACCCCCAGTCCTTCTTAGAACTTTGTAATTATTATCGACGATTTATTAACGGTTTCGGACAGATCGCCTGCCCCCTCAACGATCTCACAAAGAAAAACACGCCTTATACCTGGGGGGAGGCTCAACAAAACGCGTTTGACACGCTCAAAAAACAATTCACCACCGCACCACTCCTGGCATACCCCGACTCCTCAAAAGACATGTGCGTTGAAACAGACGCCAGCGATATCGCCACCGGAGCAGTCTTATCGGTCTTAGGGGAGGATAAGCATTGGCACCCTTGCGCATTTTTATCTTATTCTTTTTCTTCCGCTGAACGCAACTATCCAGTCTATGACAAGGAGTTGCTTGCTATCATATGCTCTCTTGAGGAGTGGCATCACTATCTCATTGGAAAGGCTAACTTCGAGATTTGGACAGATCACAAGAATCTCGAGTACTGGAAAAAGCCTCAAACGCTTTCTGATCGCCAAGCGCGATGGCACGAACTCCTACAGGAGTTCAACTACTGTAATGGGACTTGAACCTAAACGAGGAAGACCTAGTTTATAGGTCTGACGAGTGTTTGGATTGAGACGACGGTTTGTCAGCGAGTATCGATGACGACGACAAGAGTGATGGTGAACGTGTTTATTGGTAAAGAGACGAGATAACGACATAGCATCCGATTACGAGGATGAGGCGGCAAAGTGCAAGAGTATGGAAAGGAGTAGTAATCAAGAGTCCAGGCTCCAAGTGGAGAGTAGACAAGTGAATAGGACTGGGGATGGACGACGTAGAGGTACGGTTTATATATGTAAATATGAGAGGTTTAGGGTAGGTTGTCTGAGTCCTAAATACTTGAGGGCCGGTGAGGGAAAGTCAATGATAAGAGAACATGAGGGGAACGCAAGGTAACCGTGAGGCGTGACATCATAGATAAGACGAGAGTCTGGACCAGGCCTAGACTCGAGTCACGTGTTATCCCACGGTCACGTGTGAGGTCACGTGACAAAGAAGAGCAGAATGTCACGTGATCTGAAAAGGGGTAAGTCAGGTGACTTGGTCACGTGACTGTGAAAGTGAAAGTTGTTAAGTACGGTTAGGTGAAGAAAATGAAAAGCGTAGCATATGGGTCCTGAACTATAACACTACCCCCCATTCACCAGCTTCAAGATCCAGTCTCGAGTTGGTGAATTCCGAATAGGAGGGACCGAAAGGCGTGAAGAGAGACGTGAATTGTTCGTCGGAGATCCCGCGGATAGGACGTGGAGCCGCGGGGTGAGCTGCATGAAAGTCGTTTATTGCGTCTTGGGCATGTTTGAGATTAGCGGCGGGTTCCCAGGTGCGATCCACCTCGATCCATCCTTTCCAATGGATGAGGTATTGCAGTTTTCCGCGGTATAAACGTGATTGGACGATATAGTCCACTTCGGATTCTTCGTGATGATCCTCTGTCACGGTAACGGCATCAGGTTTGTAAACGTTTTGCCTGGCTAGCGGGGCTTTATAAGGTTTAACGCGAGAGATATTAACGGTGGGATGAATGGAAACGGATGAAGGGAGGACGAGTGTAATGGCATTAGGGAGGACGGCGGAGATACGGTAAGGGCCAATGTATTTTTGGGTTAATTTGTGGGCCAGATAGGGGAGGGAGAGATGATCCGTCGAGAGCCAAACGAGATCACCGATAGAATACGTGGGTGCAGAAGAACGTTTGGATTCTTGTGTGTGCGACATCCGATCGCGTGTTTTCTTTAACGTTTCACGAATCTCGTCATGGGAGCGTCCGAGGTTTTTTGCAAACGACCCCCCAGGGGTTTTAGTGGACGTTGTGGGTTCTGATCCCATGCGAGGTGCGTAATTCCGTGTGATCGTGAACGGCGAAGTTCCGGTTGCCGTTGAGATAGCATTGTTGTGTGCGAATTGGGCCATCTTTAGCATCAATGCCCAAGAGTCCTGGTTCTTTGCCACGTAGGCCCGTAAGTAAGCGAGGATCTCCCGATTGATCCGTTCCATTTGACCGTCCGTCTGTGGATGGTACACCGTAGACAGCTTCTGCTGTATGCCCAATACTTTTAGCAACTCTCTGGTAAACTCCGAGACGAATTGTGGTCCTTTGTCGGAGAGAATAGTGTTAGGAAGTCCGTGGAGACACCAAACGTGGTCTCTAAATAAGGAAGCTAAGTCCAAGGAAGAAGTTGTTTTCATACAAGGAAAAAGAACGATCTCTTTGGAAAAACGGTCCACGACGACCCCTATAGAATCGAAGCCAAGTGAAAGGGGAAGTCCGGTTGCAAAATCAATGGAAATGTCCTCCCATAGATGGGAAGCAACGGGTAAAGGGAGAAGTTTTCCTGCCGGTGGCTTTGACGAACCCTTCGTGAGGGAGCACACCTGGCAGTGTTCAATGTACGTAGAAATGTCTTTGGCAGCTCTGGGCCACCAGTAAAATTTGTGAATTGAAGCAATAGTGCGGTCGCAGCCAGGATGACCTGTGACTGGAGAATTGTGAAAGATAGAAATGAGTTCGTTACGAAGGCAAGGGGGCACGAAAATAATGCCGTTCGAATTTCTGAAGAGTCTGTCCGTTGCGTAATATTCGTACTCGTTGACTGCGTCAACGTTTAACCTAGAAGATTCCATACATAATTTAGTTTCGAAGTTGGGAGTAAGAGATGTGGAAGAGATGGCTTGTACTCCCGTAGAGCCAAACCCTTTGTCGTTTCGTTCTGACTCATCAAGAGTCTTTGATTCTGATAATGTTGGGTTTTCTATTTTTTCAATAATTAGTTGTGCAATGCGGTCAAATTTAGAGACGTGGAAGGGGGAATCGGAATGATTGAACAGAATTACACCAATTTCTCCCCTATAATCGGCATCAATGACTCCGGCCATGACGTCGATTTTGTGTTTGAAGGCGAGGCCTGAGTGTGGTGCAATTCTGCCGTAGGTACCGAGGGGAAGCTGAATCTTGACACGGGTGGGGATGAGTTTTTGGTCATGGGCGGGGATGTCAAGATCCTCGGTAGAATACAGGTCAAAGCCTACGGCGGAAGAAGAGCCCTTCAAGGGTAAGCGGGCATCAGGGGAGGTTAATTCAACAGGGATAGATAATGAAGAGGAGTGGAGAACATTGGAAGGGAAAACTGTGATGTTCTCGTTTAACTTATCAACTGCGTCGCCATGATCTGGTCTACGAGATAAGGTGTCGGCACGTCCATTCGTGTTGCCAGGTTTGTAGATTAGGGTATAATTGAACTCTTGTAAGAGTTCGTGCCATCGCGCTTGACGACCAGAAAGTGTTTGTGGTTTTTTCCAGTATTCGAGATTTTTGTGGTCTGTCCAAATCTCGAAGTTAGTTTTTCCGATGAGATAATGACGCCACTCTTCAAGAGCGTGTATGATAGCAAGCAGCTCCTTGTCATAGACGGGATAGTTGCGTTCGGCAGAGGAGAAAGAGTGTGAAAGGAAAGTGCATGGGCGCCAAGACTTATCCTCCCCTAGAACTGATAGCACCGCTCCGATGGTGATGTCGCTTGCGTCGGTTTCAACGCACATGTCTTTGGAGGAATCGGGGTATGCCAGGAGTGGCGCGGTGGTGAATTGTTTTTTGAGCGTGTCAAACGCATTCTGCTGAGCCTCCCCCCAGGTGTACGGCGTGTTTTTCTTTGTGAGATCGTTGAGGGGGTGGGCGATCTGTCCGAAACCGTTAATAAAGTGTCAATAATAATTACAAAGTCCCAAAAAGGACTGAAGATGTTTCAATTTGGTAGGTGCTGGCCAGTCAAGGATGGCGTCGACCTTTTTCGTTTGCATGCCGACACCGTCGGCAGATACTGTCATGCTGAGAAAGTCAACCTTGTCAGCATTAAAAATACATTTTTCGGGTTTTGCATAAAGGTCGTTCTCACGTAAGCGGCGGAGAACTTCCTTGACGACTTCGGAGTGTTCGTCGTCGGTTTTACCCTTCGTATAAATACACATGTCATCCAAGTAGACGATGACAACGGCGTACATGTCGTTGAATATGTCATTCATCATCTGTTGGAAAGTAGGCGGACTGTTAGTCATGCCAAAATACATTACGACGGGCTCGTAAACCCCGAGCGGCGTTACAAACGCAGCTTTCCACTCGTCGCCTTCCTTGATGCGGATGTTATTGTATCCCCACCGAAGGTCAAGGCAGGTGAACTTGTCGGCTCCTTTGAGTCGATCAACGAGGGCTGAAATGAGGGAAAGAGGGTATGAGTTTTTTACTGTACCCTCGTTTAAATAGCGATAGTCCATGACGAGACATTTTTCGCCTGTCTTTTTGGGAATAAAGAACACGGGTGCTGTTTGTGGAGACTTGGAAGGGCGGATATAGCCTTTCTCTTGCTCGGAAGCTATAAAATTACGGACTTCTTTGAGTTCCACGTCAGAAAGAGGGATTACCCGACCCTTTTTGGGTACAAAGTCGGGTTTTAGGTTGATGGCGTGGTCCCATGGTTTGCGAACTGGCATCCGTTGTGACTCTTTCTTGCTGAAAACGTCAAGAAACTTGTGGTATTGGGGAGGTACCTTTTCAGCGAGGTCCTCCTCAATTGAGCGTATGGAGGCATTCCAGATGCCATGCGTAAGATTGGCTGCATTGATCGTAACGCAGTTACGAGTGCATCAACAGAAGTTAATTGTTTTCTCAACCTAGTCAATGAGGGGGTTGTGGCGTCTGAACCAGTCGTATCCTAGATAAATATGGTGAGTTCCTAGATTCGTTTCCAAGGTGTCAACTCCTTCAGAGTGACCCTGATAGGATAAAACAATAGATACGTAATCTGTGACATTGCCATGAGCCGACGTCAAGCCGTTGGCGTTAGATATGGAACGAGGAAGGGATAATTTTTTTGTAGGGATACCTAGTGACTGTACCCATTTTTTGTTGACGAACGTCTGGCAAGCGCCAGAGTCGAGCAGTGCCTTTTCTATTGTTTTTCTCCATGTGTTGTTTTCTTTTTTGAAGTAGACGTGTGTTTCGATGTTGAATTCGTCGCCATCGGGGATCGTTCTAAGGTTAAGATCAGCTGGGGAGGATTTGAAAGAGAAAGATTTAATAGAAGTATTTTTTATTTTTACAGGAGAATTAAGCACACATTGTTTTACTTCGGGTGCCGCGCTCAAATGAGACGCTCCTTCCGAAGGCAAAGAGGAATTACTAGACGAAACAAAGTTCGATGAGTTGTCAACTACCGACCCACCGTCCATCTCCCCCAAGATAGCAAAACGGTTATGCGAAGGAGAAGAAGAAGTGTACGAAAAAGAAGATGAATTTAAGTCTGAGGCTGAGTGAGCACCTCCCAGGTTCACTCGGCTTTCCCTTTTCCCTTTAGTCCGTCAGCCGCAAGCTGCCTGGCTTGCACGGTGAACATATCGTAGTAGTATGCCTTGGCTTCATCTGTCTGCCAGGGAGGAGCAGATGAGAGGGCCGAAGGCGCGGTGTGAGGAGATGCCAGCGTGATGCCGGTGGTGGGAGCCAGCTCAATCTGGCGATTGGCGTGGGGTGGAATGTACCTTGTTTTGCCCGTGGTTGGGTCAAAGACCGGACGACCACGGGGCTTCCTTGGCTTTTTGCAATTGGCGGACAGATGTCCGACCTCCTCGCAATTATAGCATTTTCGCGTTTCGGTTTTCGATTGGATGGCGCGAGTGTCCATCGGTGCCCCCCGACTGGGCTGTGTACCGACCTCGGCAAATTGGGGCTCGTCCCGAGGTCTGGTTGGAAGATTTTGCCTTTCCAGGCGCATGGTTACAAACATTTTGCCGATTTTGTCGGCTTCAAGTTGCCACGAGGTGAGGGTGTCCTCGATGGGTGGTTGGCGCATGGAAAGTTGGAAGTAGATTTGATAATCCAAGCACTCTTTGTAGAGGCAGAGAGCAGCCTGGGTCGTCATGTCGGCGTCCTTTCGTAGAAGCTCGAATTGTTGCATGTAGACCTCAACGGGGAGATTTCCTTGTTTCAGAGACATGAGTTTCAAGTATGCCTCTTGTTTTAATACGTCAATTCGGAAGAAGTCTTCTACTTCCTTTTTTAATGTTGCCCAATTGGGCCAGAGGAGGGCGCCGGCGAATACATCATTTCCCAACGTGGCGTATTTTTCCATGGTGGATCTGGCGAAGTTTTCCGCGCTGCCTGTCATGTGGAGAAGGACGGCGGCGGCTCGTTGACGGTTGTCTAGTCCATCGTGACATTGTACCCATACTTCAATTCATACCCACTAGGCACGGAAAGTTTTTCTGTTACCGTCCCAAGTACCGGGATCGGCAATGAGTTTGGCCGGTAGGCCTCATGATTGTGTGTCGATGATGGGAGAGAGTGGTTCTCCATCAGCGTTGACACGAGGGTGACGGGGAGCGGTGGCGGCGGCGGCGTGTTGGGCGGCGATGGATTCCCGTAACATGACCTGCATGTTGTTCATTGCAGTGATTACATTGCGCCAGGTAGGACCGTCGGGAGTGACTCCAGACATTCTTGGTGTGGGAGGAGGGATAGAGGGGGAGGAGAGTACAGGCGAGTTTGGGAATAGACTGGGGAGGCCTAGATCTGGAGAAAGTGGGCTGGGCGGCGGAGAACGGCCCGGAGACGTAATCTTGACTGTTGGTTTTCTTCTTCGGTTCGGATGTTACGAATGTTTCGACTGAGGGTACGACAGTGATGAGGGCAACGGGCGGGGCGAGGTGCAGGAGTGGGTGTGGGAGTATGGGGGTGATAGATTGAATTGATGGGGGACGGGGAGCATGGACGAGGTTTGTCAGGAAGTGGGTGTTCTGGTGCAGCTACAACCGGTCTGAGTAGTTCGTCAATGACGATGTACTGCGGTTCGGGAGACGGTACACGTGAGACAGCCGGGGTGTGGTCGTTAGGATTAATGTTGTACGGGTTTTTGAGTTCGAGGAAGTAATTGGCTGGTGGTGGGGTTTGTTCTGGTTGAGTTCGGTAGTGGCGTAAGAGAAGCTCCTGGCGACGTTCGTATCGGCTCAGGTAGTGAGTACGCATATAATGTGAGGGGATATGAACGTAGCGAGGTAGAGGGCAGTCCTATTCAAGTGTAACGGGACTTGAACTAAAACGAGAAAGACCTAGTTTATAGGTCTGACGAGTGTTTGGATCGAGACGACAGTTTGTCGGCGAGTGTTGATAACAACGACGGTTTGTCAGCAAGTGTCGATAACAACGACGGTTTGTCAGCAAGTGTCGATAACAACAACGGTTTGTCAGCAAGTGTCGATAACAACAACGAGAGTGACGGTGAACGTGTTTATTGGTAAGGAGACGAGATAGCGACGTAGCATCCGATTACGAGGATGAGACGGCAAAGTGCAATGGTATGGAAAGGAGTAGTAATCAAGAGTCTAGGCCCCAAGTGGAGAGTAGACAAGTGAATAGGACTAAGGAAAAGACGATGAGAGGGAGCGGTATATATATGATACTAAGATGGTTTAGGGTAGGTCGTCTGAGTCCTAAATACTTGAGGGCCGGTGAGGGAATGTTAATGATAAGGAAACATGAGGGAAACGCAAGGTAACCGTGA
>JBBPQR010000563.1:0-10205 GCA_038092615.1 Boletus sphaerocystis | reverse complement strand
TCCAACTTCATACTATTAATCTAAGGCTTTTTACTTGTCTAACAAGTGCTTGCTCCACTGGTAAAGGGTTGGCCATTTTAGTTTGGACCATATGGCCCATTTGGGAATGCATCGTGTGGTCCAGCTTAGGAGCACAAGAAATGATAATATTGTAGTAATCAGCAATCCTCAGAAGGATGTAATGAAGCTGATGCATGGATTAGACAAGCTCATTTCTACTACAGATAATTTGCAAAGCTATGACTAGAAATGGCCAGCTGTTGCTTCTACCCAACTGCTTTGAGCTAGGAAGGGTGGTAGGTCAGTAGAATCACTATCCTTTGATGCACTATCAACAAGAAAGGTGTCATGTTGATAGTGGGGAGCAATGCTATTGAAAAATCTTGAAAAGGCATCACCAGGGGTACAAGATGTGAGTTGTAGATTAACAGGAAATCCCCAAGTGTACTTAAAAAGAAACTGGAAAAGGCATGAGCTAGGGGGGTTTCAATATTTTCCATGAATAGACAAGCCATGCTATTTTTTCTGATGACCTTTTGTTGATTTGAAAGATGCTGAGGAGAAAAGACAACATAAACAATGGTAGCCAGACACTGGTTGTCATAGCTAAAAAAGTGGCTGGATCTTTCAGGGGGGAAATTCAGAGGGCTAGGGGTGGTTTAAAGGATTTTCCAGGCACTTAATGGCTTTTTGAATAATCTGGCACAAATTCACTCAGCTCACCTGCCCTGCTATTTTGTAACTGGCAGAAAATAGATGCTCTAGTAGATGGTTGTTAGCATAAACTGCACTACGTTATAGTCTAAGCAGACAAAGACTCTCAGATTCTCTTGATATGCTATGTTAATTCCTTTGAGTGCCATAAACTTGGTGATTGAAAATAGCTAGTCTAAAGAATCCTCTGATGAGTAAATGATAACCTGAAATCTTATGATAAATATTTATCTAGGATGAATAGAGGGCAGTAATTTGCATATTAAACTCATAGCTATGTTGGTTTCAGAATCACATTGGATGGATGACAGGCCCTCTGCAGACATGGCTAAAATCAGGACATGTTTGGTCTACTTGTATATACAAAAATATTCAAAAAAACCTACCTGAGTTTTTGTAAATAGCTTCTTCTAAACTTGTTGTGGGCTTCTTATCCATCATGCATTCATCCACCATCTCATGCCTGCCCTTGTCTTCTTTTGGTTGACTTGAACTATTAGGCTTATATGTTATCTCCTCATCAACCATCCTACCTATCCTCTTGACCATGTTATCTATCAGTTCAGTCTAGGGCAGATGGCTAAGAACAGAGGCTGGGGGGGCTAGAAATGAAATATAAATGAGGGAGATGTAGGGATAGCAGTGCTGTTTGGACTTACATAAGGAATTGCTGCTATCTAAGATGCTACCCCACTGGTCTGCAGCCCTTTGGTTAGCTCTAAAGGAGGTTTTTCAAAGATATAGGCAGACAAGTGGAGTGGTAGGTTGGTGTCCAAAGTTAAAGTCTGCACCTATATCCTAAGAGGCAAATTTATCTGAGCCCATACAGAGTGCTTCTTTGGAATATAATAGTGAATGGTTTGCAAAGCTCCAATATAACTACAATTGTCCACAGGGCATCATCAACACCCATCCATTGCCTTTACTAGAGTTACCCCTTCAAGGATTCTGGGAGCTGCTGGGCAATTGGAGAAGTGCTCTCTGCATACAGTACTTTCTTATCAATAGACACTAGGATCTTGCAGTGGGGACAGGGCTTCTGCTCTTTCAACATGTTTTAGGAGCTTTAAAATATTGAAAACATTTAAGAGAATAAAACAACAGAGCAATTGACTTTTGGCAGTCCTACACCATGCACCCTGAGATATTTAGTATTTGGAATATTAAGCTGGCCCACCTAAGAAGTATATTATGTAATTGACACAGGTGATGCAACCAAATCTGCTTACCACCAACATTACACCTACCTTGAGCTAGCCCATTTGCAGAAACTAGGAGTAGGATATTTGATGGCAAGGACATATCTGCAATGAGCTTCTACAGTGACCTCAAAAACCCTTTCCATACTAACCTTGATTGGTGGTGTGTAAAGTGCACTGCCAGTTGCTGTGGGAATTTCACCTAGCTTTGGTGGAGTTATAAATAGTACTCACTCTTGGCTACAGAAATGCCCTCTAGGGCATGTGATTTGGGTCACACACCATTGAGATACAATCATTTTAAAACTGTTATATCATGAAAAGGTTTTTTGAGCTTTTGAAATGATAACTAGAATCTTAGTCAAATCATTGATTATTTGTTGTTGTTTGTTAATACAAACAAGGATATACATGTAAATAGCATGTCTGAGTTTAAAAAAGTTCACACACTTCTTGATTCACAACTTCTATCATGGTTAAGTCTCTCTCACTCACTTTGCAAAACACTATTCTTTCTTTGCTTGATGCTAGCCACTCTGATGAAGCCATTGCCAAGCAAACTAGTGTCGGCCCTTCTGCTATATCCAAACTTTGCTTCAAGAAGTGTTCTACTCTTTCCAAAGCTATTGAAGGTCATTCTTCCAAGCTTTCTCCTGCCAATATTCACTATGCACAGCATTTTATCACCTTTGGCAGAGCTGAAAATGCTGTTCAAGTGACCAAGCTCTATCTAACATCATCAATGAGCCTCTATCTACTAGTATAGTTCATCTTCACTTGAAGAAATCTGGTATAAAGGCTGTGGTCAAATCCAAACACCCTATTCTCTCTGCTAGGCATTGTAAGGTTCATTTGGATTTTGCTTATGCCCACAAGGATGGGACTATAGAGAACTGGAAGAAGGTAATATGGTCTGATGAGATCAAAATCAATTACCTAGGATCAGATGGACATAAATGGGCTTAGAAAAGGTCAGATAAGGGGCTTAGTGATAGGCTGGTGAATGGAACCCTTAAGTTTGAAGGAGGATTTCTGATAATGTGGAGCTGTATGGCTTGGGAGAGAGTTGGAAATGCCTCTAAGGTTGAATACTAAGATGGGGACCTTTACCTTTAGATTTTGAAGGATGAGCTTCAGCAAACTCTGGAGCATTATAATCTCAATTCTCCTGATATCATCTTTCAGCAAGACAATGATCCCAAGCACACCTGCAAGAAGGTCAAGGAGTAGCTAGAGAAGCAGGAATTTGACACTATGGGTTGGCCTGTACAGTCTCCTGACCTGAACTCTATAGAACATCTTTGGAGATGGCTTAAAAGGAGGCTTACAGAGTATGAAAACCCTCCTAGTGGGATTCATGAGTTGTAGGAAAGGGTTTAGATGGAGTAGGAGAGGATACCAGTTGAGAAGTGTTAGAAACTGATTGAGAGTATGCCTAGAAGGGTTCAGGAAGTGCTTAAAGCAAAGGGAGGCTATACCAAGTACTGATAATATCAAAATACTCTTGTCAATTCAAAAGCTCAAAAAGCCTTTCTATGACATGACAGTTTTAATTTAAAATGATTTTATCTCAATGGTGTGTGACCCAAATCACATGCCCTAGAGGGCATTTCTGTAGCCAAGAGTGAGTACTATTTATAACTCCACCAAAGCTAGGTGAAATTCCCACAGCAACTGGCAGTGCACTTCACACACCACCAATCAAGGTTAGTATGGAAAGGGTTTTTGAGGTCACTGTATGTAAAATAGAAAATATCCAAGGGTATCATGATTAGATCAACATGAATATGCAGGGGTTCAACTGTAAGAGTATAAACCACAAAACTGATGATTATTGTGAATATGTCACTAACTCTTAAGGAATGAGAATCAGAGGAAGGCATACCAAGCATTAAAAAGTAGGTCACCTATTATCAGGTAGATCTTGCTCACTGATGCACAGATGGTCCATGTAGTACCCAATAGAATACCACTAATTGTACAGGCATACACTAATCACCTTGTCAACATAATCTCCTATCCAGAGCTCTCTAAATACTGACCTAATTCACAGATATTGTAACAAACTCTCTTTTTCTCACAGTCATTTGCATTGATCATCCCAGGTCACCTTACCATAGGAAACAGCCTCACTATCTAGTCATCATCATCTCTCATTAGCTCAGATAGTAAAGATGGCAGCGAGGGTATAAAGGTTGCATTCTCCTCCTCTGAGCTAAACCTACCATGAGACAGCTTGTAAGTATACCTCTCATCACATCGCCACTGACTACCCTTCTCACTGACCAATATGACCACTGTCATCATTCCTAGTCTAGCCCATATCCCTCAATTAATTGATATATTAAGCTTTAACAATCACACAATCAGTCTATCTAGTTTGGCATTGCAAATGAACGAGTCTGATACATCAAAGGAATTAGCATTCTGAACCTGCACTACAGCTCATGATGTCTGCCCATCCAGAAAGTGCATAGCTGATGCCATGAAGCTGGCTACAGATTTGGTAAACAATCACTTGCTTCATTGTTGGAATGTATTCCACCATTATCTTGCCCGAATCCAGCTTCTCTCGAATGAAATGGTATCATATTGCAATGTGTTTTGTTCAATCATAGAACATAGCATTTTTCATAAGAGCCATAGTTGATTGATTGTTGATTAGTAATATCATGGGATGGGATGGGAGTGTGTTAAGTTCGTTGAATAGGGTATGAAGCCAAATGGCTTCTTTTGTAGCTGCAGTGACAGCAAGATAGTCGGCTTCTGTGCTTGAGAGAGCGACAAATAGCTGTTTCTTTGATGACCAGCTTATAGCTGCTCTAGCACAGATGAAAACATAGCCTATGATGGATTGTTGATCATTTATGTCAGCTGCCCAGTCCGCATCAACATAGCCTATTAATTAATTTTGACTTGGTAGTTCCTTGAAAGATGAAATAAGCATCTATTGTGCCACGTAAGTAGCAATAAACTCATTTTAGTGCTGTTAGATGTGTGGAACCTGGTATTGCAGAATGTTTGCTAAGCATTCCTACAGCGAAAGCAAGGTTGGGATGTGTAGCCAGCATGGCATACATTAGTGCTCCAAGCACACTTTGATACTCATGTACATTCGTTTCTGCTTCAGCTAATTTCACCAGTTTTATGTTTGCATCAACTGGTGTCAAGACAGGGCAACCATTTGCCATATTGAAGTGTTTGAGTATGGACTTGATATATCAACTTTGAGACAATTCAATAGTCCATTTGTCATGATTGCAGATAATTTCCATCCCAAGGATCCATTGAGCCTCTCCTAGGTCTGTCATTTCATATTTGCAAGTGAATTCTTCCTTTAGCTCCTCAATCACTTTGCAGTGGTTCAATAGCATGAGCTTATCGTCAACATATACTGCAACAATGATGAGTATGCCATTTTCAACTTTGTAAAATACACTGTGATCCACATTGCATCACAAGAATCTGAGAGCCAGAAAAACAGCATATAGCCATTTGTACCATAATTTGTGAGCTTGTTTTAGACTGTAGAGGGCTTGTAGCAATCTCCATACTTTGTATCATGATGGTCAGAAGCCGGGAGAAGACTCAAGGAATATTTCCTCATTGAGTTTGCCATTCAGAAAGGCAGATTTGACATCCATTTGATGGATTTCATGGTTATATTTGGCAGCGAGAGCAAGAAGAGATTGGATTGTGACAAATTTGGTGACAGGTGCAAAGGTATCAGTGTAATCGATACAGTGTATTTGGATGAAGCCTTTCACTATGAGTCGAGCATTATATTTTTCGATTTCACTGTGTGGACCATGTTTGATTTTGAAGACCCACTTTGAATCAATAACCTTTTGGTCATGTGGTCGCTCAACTTCATCATACAGCTTTAGTTTCTCAAACATCGCCAATTCGTCCTCCATTGCCTTGTACCACAGATCAGAATTGAATCAATTCATCACCTCATTGCAGGTGTGTGGTTTGTTGTCCATGGTTATGTCAGCTCGATATGCTTGCTCAGCAGTTGATGGCATCTCATGCCCACTTGTCCCTGCCATTTCACCCATTTCCTGCATTTCATCATCTTCACCATCCTTACCCTCATCTCCACTTCTTTCTACATCTTTCCCTGCTTCAGGTAAGTCTTGTAGTGTTTCTTTTTTGTACACACTGACAAAATACCACATGTCATCATCAGATACAGGAACTCTCCTTTGTTGTATTGACCTGCAGACTTCTGGTGGAGGAACCGGGTGCAGATATGGTTTGGGTGGACCTTGTTGGGCTGCAGGTAGCCTGACAGATGGGCAACAACTCTTTTTGGGATGAATTTGAACCTGGTGAGTGAGTTTTTCATTATTCTTCACTATTTTTCACTGTTTTTCGATGTTTTCACTCAGTTTGTCCATATTTCATACCGGATTGTTTGCATAGGCATTGCTTGAGCTGTCCAAGGCACATTCCACTTCCCGTTCACTTTCATCATCACTACTTTTATCCTTTTCATTATCAGAGATAATCTAGGTCTCTAACCTCTGTTTCACAGTTTCTACAGCTGTAGGAGCTTCATGTCCCATATCCGTGGCTTCCTTGTGTTATAGTTCAGGACCATCACGCTACGTTTTTCACTTTTCTTCATCTTATCATACTTAGTATCTTTCACTTTCGCAGTCATGTGACCAAGTCACCTGACTTACCCCTTTTCAGATCATGTGACATTCCGCTCTTCTTAGTCATGTGACCTCACATGTGACCGTGAGATAACACGTGACTCGAGTCTAGACCTGGTCCAGACTCTCGTCTTATCTATGATGTCACACCTCATGGTTACCTTGTGTTTCCCTCATGTTTCCTTATCATTGACTTTCCCTCACCGGCCCTCAAGTATTTAGGACTCAGACGACCTACCCTAAACCATCCTAGTATCATATATATACCGCTCCCTCTCGTCATCTCTTCCTTAGTCCTATTCACTTGTCTACTCTCCCTTGGGGGCCTGGACATTTTGTTTACTACTCCTACCTTTGCACTTGCCAATTCATCCTCGTTAGTGGATGCTCTTTACATATCACATCGAAATACCACTTGCTTTGTTCCACGTTGAACTCATCATTGTCATCGACACTCTTCATCAACGTGTCGTCTTGATTCAATCACTCGTCAGGCCTATTGTCTTAGGCTTTCCTCGCTCTAGGTCCTCATCCGGTTTCACCTTGTGATGTAGGTGGGTGCTTTCATTGACGGGTTGGTCATTGATGTCAATACTGACATGTGTAGAGCCATTTTCATCCTTTTCATCAAAGATTATATCTCTAGATTCAACAATTCAACCCGTTGGGTGATGTAGGCACACAAATGCCTTTCTATTCTCAGCGTAACCAATGTGGATATATTCCAGGGACTTCGCATCAAGCTTTTGGCCTTTTCATCTGGTATGTGCACATGCACTTTGCACCCAAATATGTATAAATATGTGACTGACAGTTTATTGCCAGTGAAACTTTTGTATGGTGTGATGTTGCTGTTTATTGCTTATGTGGGGACGCTGTTCAGGATGTGTGCAGCATGTAGGACTACATCGCCCCGGTACATGTTCGGTAAGCCTGCGTCTTTCAGCATTGATTATGCACTCTTCACAAGGATGTGATTCATCTATTCGCTGACACTATTTTCCTACAGTGTATAGGCATTAGTCTTTTCGTAATGAATCCATTTTAATGCAAGGTAGGCTGAAAATTCTTTTGACGCATATTCTCCACCACCATGGACCTAAACAGGTTTGTGCATTCTCTAGTAACTGTTTCTGCATGCATAATGTAGGCTTTCATTTCATTGAATACTTTGTTTTTAGATTTTAATAATTTGACCACAATGTGATATGAGAACCCGTCAATGAAGGTCACAAAGTATGAATGGCCCGTTCTAGCTTATGTAGGCATTGGTCTGCATACATCTGAGTATGTTTGGTGAAGAATTCATGGATTTTCCAGTCAGTTTTGGAGGGATTACCTCTCGGGTCCTCGAGACAAGGTGTGCAGATTTCCTCATGAGTTATAGGTCCTGTTATCTCCATTCTATTGACCATTTCCTTTCAGTGTAGTTTCAGCATAGCATTTATATGTGTATGGCCTAAGCGGCAGTGCCATGTTTCTAATGAGGCCTTGGATGGAATCGCTTTCGCAATAGAGGCTACAAGTGCTATTTCAGGATTAAGATATTACGATGGTCCATAGACTAGGTAGGCTGTTTTGTTTATGCAGAGAGTGGCTTGGAGTAAGTATAGCGAATTTTCTTATGAGCTAATGCTACGAGTTTGCCATTTTTCATGATGTGGCATTCATTATCTTCAAACACTATATGGAATCCCTTGCTTATGAAGTGTGGTACTGACAGCAAGTTGCCATCTAGTTTCAGGATATAGTAGACATCTGGGCAGACTATTTTGTGCATTTTGCCATCTCCTACATTTATGTTCGCACATATTCACCCTATGCCAGTCATGGAAATAGAATGACCATCTCCGATGATCACGGGTTGTGGTGGTACAAGGGATTGGAAACTCATGAACTATGTATATTCACAAGTCATATTTGCAGATGTATCTGAATCTATGATCCAGTTATATTGGGTATGAGAGCTGCTATGGGGTTGGTGTGCAACAAAAAGTTGCAATAGTGTCACCTTTTATGATGTGACATTTGCTACTTGTGCAGATAGGTCTGTCTTGTCCTTTGTTTCCTTTCCCTTGTCCTTTTCTGTACTCGTTGTAGCTGACCCAGTCCCTTTGGCATTTTTGGCTGACTTTTTCCAACATTCTCCTTAATGTAAGTTTCCACAATGGTCACATTTTGATGATGACTTTTTCTCCTTTGATCTTTTCCTTTTGTTAGGCTTTTCTTTTGAGTTCCCTTTTGACTTCAAGGATGGACCCTTTGTGAGAAGTGCAGATTGAGCCATCTTACGAGACTTTTCCTCCACGAGTATTTGCAAGATGACAGTTTCAATATCAAGTTTGTTAACACTTGACATGAGAATCATTCTGAGTGTCAAATAGGAAGGGGGGAGGGAGATGATGATTGCCACAGTGACAAGAGAGTCATCAAGATGTTGACCTAACGAGCTCAGCAGGTAGGCCTTCCATCGCATAGTATCAATTTGTGACAGCATGTCAGATTCATTGGATAGGGTGCTGTAAAATAGTTCACCAATAAGGTAAGCCACAGTTTGTTGTCCTTTTCCTTCATAATGTTCCCATAATTTTCTACGGGCTTCTGCTGCTAACGTGGCATATAAAACACCACTTAAGGGTTTGTCCTTCAATGTTAGAAGGATATGTGCTTTTGCCTCTTTTCTCAAGCTAACCAGATTTCTAGAGTGAGAGGATCTGTTCTATCAGGCTTAGTTTTGATGCCTTCAACATAGCCCATAATTCCTCGATTATCAAGGGCCATTGAGACATGATATTTCCAATTATGAAAGTTGAAGCTATTGTTTTCAAGAGATGCTATATTGTCATAGAGGTGACTTGAGGTATGGTTTAGTCTACTAGAGGAAGACAACATGGTGGAGGGTTGTGAGGTAATAGCTGGTGCAGCAGTGGATATCAAAGGAGGGTTGTTTGACATTTTGGTGTTATGTGCAAGTTAAGGACTTTCTCAGAAGCTAAGTTTGAGCAAAGCTCATAACCTTTTGTTCTGAGGGCTTGACTGGGTCTAATGAGAGTACAGAGTATACTCAGTTTTGAATGGTGGTACCAGACTATATTCACAAACTTAATGAGAATACAAAGTTTACTAAAAATCATTAGTAAAATGATAAGGAAGTCTAAGTAAAATAGTCTCACCTCAGTCTCAAATGGTAGTACCAGATTGAGGTGTGACAAAGGAAAAACTCTGTACTTCTAAGGTAAGGGATTACCTAATACATCCTCGTTGTCCATGCATTAGCAATTTACAACATCAGGCTTTCTGATTTGTTTATTCAAGACTTCCTGGCTTGTGTCATAATCTTTACTGTACCATGTATGTATATGTATACTGAATTCCATTTGTGTACTTACAAGGTGTCTCTTCTCTTCAAGTTCAACCATTATGATCAACATGTCATTCAAATGTCCATTAGTGTTCAAAGCTGAAGTATACCTTCTAATCACATCAACATCTATGGCATTGGGGTTGTTGATGTGGAGAACAAGATATAGAAGTGAAAAGGTTTTGAGTTGCATTTGGTGATTGTGTCAGCATGATCCTTTTGTGTTTGGAAGTGGATAGCCTTTTTGTACCATTTGTTTATAGTAGT
>JBBPQR010000562.1:0-10221 GCA_038092615.1 Boletus sphaerocystis | reverse complement strand
TGCCACAGTAAAAGGCTCCTTACGCCGTCACGGTACTCCTCGCCATCGCCTTCCACCATCCCCTTGATGGGGTTCGCCATTATATTTATGGTTGAAGTGATGCTCCGCAACAATATGCAAACGAGCACAATCTGGCACCAGAACATGTTGTGAAACAATTACCTCCTCACTATCTTGTGTGACCATGTCTGACATGTCTTCTTCAGCCTTTACGATGGTCAGTGAGCAGTGTGTATCCATCATTGAATGGTGCTTATAGACTTTACCTGTCCCATCGGAGCATCTACTGAGTTCTGAACATGGATCATGAGCAATGATAACACTATAGCCATAGAAGAATGAACACTTACTGTTATAGTTTAGGACCTATACACTGCATTTTCACTTTTCTGTCACTCAACGTACTTAACATATTTTCACCTTCGTAGTCACATGACTTTACCCCTTTCTGATCACGTGATATTCTGCTCTTCCTTGTCATGTGATCTCTGCACATGACCATGGGAACCATATGACCTTAAGTCCAGACCCAGTCCAAACTCATCTTATTTATGAGGTCATACTGTACAGACACCTTGCTTCCTACACATTCCTCTTATCTAGCTTCCTTATTCTATATCTCACACCAGCTCTCAATCATTTCAGACTCAGACAACCTACTCTAAAGCTCCTTAGTTTCCTATATATACTATACCTACTTGTTGTCTGCCCCTCAGTCCTATTCACTTGTATTACTCTCCCTCGTGGGGCCTACTACTCTTCAAATACTACTCCTTTTCTCTGCACTTGCTGCATCATCCCCATTATTGGATGCTCCACATCTTCACCGTTTACATCTCCATTGAAATGCTCATCATCGTCCTCCATGTCCTTGTTGACACTCACCATCATACCATCATCTCTATATCATCACTCATCCAACCTGTTGATACTCAATGGGTTTGACTTTGCTCCAAAGGTTCCACATCTGGTTTCACTTACCTCTACCATAGCATCAGCTTCTGGCTGAGGAGTAGAGGGGGTAGTTGTCTCTGCTACTGGATCCTATGAAAATTTTGTTTTGGGGTAAGCAGCATGATCTAGCACAAGAACATGCCAGACATTGCTTACCTGATCCATACTCATTCCCTCATTGACAGGCAAGGTAGGAGTAAGATAGTCCATCTCTGAATCCTATTCAGAATAAGTCAACAGCATGTTCTGGCGCCAGATCATGCCCTTTGGTTAATTTGCTTACCTCCATGGTCTGGTCAATGCTAGTGGTAGTAGCAGTAGTGGTAGCTACTGTTATAGTTCAGGACCTTACGCTGCGTACTTTCATTTTTCTTCATCTTATCGGACTTAGTCGTTTTCACTTTCGCAGTCACGTGACCAAGTCACC
Source organism: Boletus sphaerocystis (assembly GCA_038092615.1). Taxonomy (NCBI): domain Eukaryota; kingdom Fungi; phylum Basidiomycota; class Agaricomycetes; order Boletales; family Boletaceae; genus Boletus; species Boletus sphaerocystis. Next base: position 8,840 of record JBBPQR010000562.1, on the reverse strand, counting down.
TGACTTATCCCTTTTAGATCACGTGACATTCTGCTCTTCTTCATCACGTGACCTCACACGTGACCGTGGGACAACACGTGACTCAAGTCTAGACCGGGTCCAGACTCTCGCCTTATCTATGATGTCACGCCTCACGGTTACCTTGCGTTTCCCTCATGTTCTCTTATCATTAACTTCCCTCACCGGCCCTCAAGTATTTAGGACTCAGACGACCTACCCTAAACTACCTTAGTATCATATATATACCGTACCCTCTCGTCGTCTTTCCCCAGTCCTATTCACTTGTCTACTCTCCCTAGGGGGCCTGGACTTTTGACTACCACTCCATTCTTCTTACTTGCACTTGCCGAATTCATCCTCGTTATCGGATGCTCCGTTATTTCTTTGTCTCCATACCCACAACAAATTCAACCATTGTCCTCGTCGTCGTCTACGACACCTCCTCGTCCTCCGTTATCTCTATAAGATCACGCATACACCCTATAAACTAGGTTGTACTTGTTCAGGTTCTCTTCCGGTTTCAGCTACTACTTTGTCAACAGTGTTGACATTCTAAGACAAGTGAGATTTTTTGAGTGAGCATGATCTGGCGCCAGAACATGCCAGTCAGTCACCTCACTGGTGCTGGTGTTGATAGACTACAAAAAAAAAAAAAAGCTAATGTCAGTCAAGGTAAGGCTTGGTAATCAATCATTTACAGCCATTTGGGTTATTTGGTGTTGTTTGTGTTTTTTCTAAAAGAGGAAGGTGGTGGTTGATGGTCAAGAGGTGTTTGAGCACAGCCACTAGGTGTTTCAAATATTTATACTCAGATCTTATGTAAGACACCCCTGACTTGGTCATGAAAGCTACCATCATTTCATACCAAATGTCCTACTATTCCTTTCCTGTGCATACGCTGATCAGATTGTCTTGGCATGTAGACCAAACTTGTAGCTCTATGTCCCACAATCACTTCATCTCTGACAAGTGTGGGAAGATTCCTCAATTTGAAGGCATGATGAGCAAAAGACTCGCCAAGAGCTAGCAATATTATTTTTTTCATCTTGTTGGATTGACTTAGCGCATGCATGAAGGTTGTAGTCCTTGTTCCCACAAGCAATGTTTGTCTCACATGCATTGCGTGATTGCCTGATTTGAACGTGCTATCAATGAAATACTCTCATATGCCCTGTTTGGACTCGAAACATCCAAAAGATGAAGGGAACACATCAGATCATCTTGGCATGTAGAGATGAATGGTAGCCTGACTGTCAATGACCAATTCGGCTCACATGACCATATAGGAACACCTCAATTTGGATGTGCTATGGGCCAAAAACATGCTCTGATGTGTAGTGATGGATCATTTGTCTGTCTGTCTGTCTGTCTGTCTGTCTTGGCATGTGAGAGAGACCGTGAGATATGGGCACGTATACATCTGTATGTCACATATGCCCAACATGATCTGGCATCAGATCGTGCCAGTGGTTGTATCAAACAGAAAGAAAGAATGGTCATTGTCAGGTCTGATCTACCTCTGTCTTCATGTACCACAAGAACATGTCAATCAGATTGCTGTGTCTATCTTTTCTTGGAACATCCATCAACCAGCCCATGAATATGGTCAACCTAGCCCACGTTGCTCCAAAGTATACCTCTGCACACGACCTCAGTCCATTGTCATGGTAGATGGCAAACACTAGAGGTGCAATGATGTCAACATACTCACATTCAACCTTGCCTCCTGCCCTTTTTGGCTTTTGTGGATGTGGGATGAAGGCCATCATTGATCTGAGGCACATGACATATGAAACAGATCTTGCTATGATGCCTGCAGTATTGGAGCTTCTGCCTCCACTCCTTGTACATGCTCCACATGGTGTGTAGATGATTGCTCAAGGATGGACAATGGATGAGACTGTGTCATCTGATGCTGGGCTCACTGGGTGGGTGGACCAGACAGATGCAACACACTTGCAGTAGAGATTGCAATGTGATCCATAGGCGCTCTATCATGCCAAGTGATCCAAGCTCTCATTGACCTCTGAGCTGTCTGACCTGACGTGAGGCTTTGGCAAATGAGCTGAGAGCATTGGATGATGATGCTACTGTCATGGTGATTGCCACCAGTCATGGTCTTGTGACATGGCATGGTTGCGATACGTATCTGTTTGGGACAATAGTGCTGATTGTCACTGCACACGGAGCACATCTAATTGAGCTGGTCTCAATGACAACCTACTCTCACAGTCCATGTACAGGGTGAAACTGCATGGAGACCTAAATGAGTATAACCTAGTAAATAGGTTGTGCGAGTGATACTGATACAAGGAGCCAACGTTGAGTGTGGTTAGCGAAGACATGAATGACGATATAGAGACTGTTGATTGGGATATAGATGGTGAACAAGTAAAGCATCCGTTAACAAGGATGAGGTCAGCAAATGCAGAGTAGGAATGGATTAGTATTGAAGTGTACTAGGCCCCCAAAGGAGAGTAATACAAATGAATAGGGCTGAGGAACAGACGATGAGTAGGTACAGTTTATATATGAAAGTAAGGAGCTTTAGGGTAGGTTGTCTGAGTCCTAAACGATTAAAGGCCGGTGTGAGAAATGGAATGTTCGAGAAGAAAAGAAGCAAGATAAGAGAAACATGTGTGAAGCAAGGTGTCTGCATGGTATGACCTCATAGATAAGGTGAGAGTCTGGACTAGGTCTGGACTCAAGGTCACATGCAGAGATCATGTGATGAGGAAGGTTGGAAAGTCACATGATCAGAAAGGGGGAAGTCATGTGACTTAGGACACAAGCTCTTATAGATGCTGGTGCATATGATTATCTCTATCAAGACTTTCCAAAGAAGTTTGTATGGGATAAGAAAAATACTGTCTGGAATATTTGTTGGAGATACAAGGTCATTGATAGGATGTATGTTGTATATCCTTCAGCAGGGGAAACGTTCTACTTGCGTCTTTTGCTCACTCAGATCAAGGGTAATTTTTATATTATCATGATCTTTCAATCAACTCATATTTCTTATAGGTGCAACTTCTTTTGAGCATCTTTGTACTGTAAATGGCCAGCTTTATCCTACTTTCAAGGAGGCCTGCAGTATTCTTGGTCTATTACAAGATGATGCAGAGTGGTTGAGATGTCTCCAAGATGCTGCTATTTTCCAGACTGGTTTCCAATTATGTAGGGTCTTTGTTATTATCCTGGTCCGATGTGCTCCTATGGATCCTAGTAGGCTATGGGAGTAATGTCGGAAGCATCTCTGTGATGACTTGCAACACTTTCTTCAAAATTCCAACTCTATGCCTCATATTCCCAATCCCACTCAGGATCAAATCTTTGACTATGGTCTTCATCTTATTTCTCAAGCCATAAGAAAGTGTGGCAAAAGCATACAGGACTTTACTATGCCTGCACCACAGATGAACTGGTGGTGATAATAGGAAACCAGCTCATCAATGAGCAGTTGGCATTCAATTTTCCACAATTACAAGAGTTTGTTCAAAGAGGCCAAGCTCTTAATCTAGAGCAGAGAAATTTCTACCAGGCTGTCTTAGACAGTGTTATGAATAGAACTGGCACCACATTTTTCCTTCAAAGTGGTGGTGGATGTGGCAAGACCTATGTCTCCAACCTCATTGCTTCTGCAATTCATTTTAACAATCAGATTGTCCTCTGTGTTGCTTCCACAGGCATTTCTTCCCTTCTTCTCTCTGGTGGTTGTACAGCCCATTCTCGCTTCAAGATCCCCATTCCTTGCCATGAACAAAGTATCTGCAATATTAAGAAGGATGATCCTATTTATCAGCTTCTTCAAACAACCTCTCTCATTATCTGGAATGAAGCTGCTTCTCAAGATCGTCATATGGTGGAATCTGTAGATCGTACTTTGAGGGATTTGTTGAGTCAAGACAAACTATTTGGAGGAATCACCACCATGTTTAGTGGAGACTTTAAACAGACACTTCCAGTGATCCAGCATGGAACTAGAGCACAAATTGTTCCTGTTACCCTCACCCACTCCAATCTTTGGGCTCAAATGAGTATTTATCAGCTCCTTCAAAATATGTGTCTTGGTCAGGATCCTGAATCTGATGATTGGGCACAGCAACTCTTGCACATAGGCAATACAGATGGAGAGGTGGAGGTTCTTCAATACATGTGTTATGGTGATGACATGGCCTCTCTCATCAATGCTATATACTCTGATCTTCTGACTCTTCAACCTCATCAACATCTTCCTGATGGCTACTTCCTGGATCATACTATCCTCACTCCTAGAAATGTTCAGATCCATGAGATCAACACCAGCATTCTAGAAGCTATTCAACCACAGGAGAAGATCACCTATATCAGTGCAGACTCTATCACTGATAGAGAGTATGACCATATCCAGCCAGATGTGTTGCACTCCCTTAATCCTGCTAGATTTCCCCTGCACAAATTGAAACTGAAAAATGGAGCACCTCTTATATTGCTGAGGAATCTGGATCCTATTCATGGATTGTATAATGGAACAAGATTAAGACTTATCAGGTCTACTCCTAGGATCTTGCAGTGTCGTGTATTAAAGGAGAGTAGTGCTGATACCCAGAACAGCCCTTTATTCTGGTCTGGAGGACTCCCCTGTTCCTTTCCGTTGATTGCAGTTCTCTGTGCATTTGGCCTATGCTATGACCATCAATAAGTCTCAAGGGAAGAGTTAGAAATGTTGGGATTGATTTGAGAACTTCTGTATTCTCTCATGGGTAACTCTATGTGGCTCTTTCACGTTGTACCCATCCAAGAAAGATCAAGGTTTTGTTTAAAAATAAACAAGAAGATACCAAGACAACGAATGTAATTTGGCCTGAGGTGTTTGTAAATATACATAAATATTTGATTGATACCATTTGTGCTATATTTCGTACTTTACCAAATGATATCTATATCTATAACTGATATCCTGACTGACATATAGTGTATTGCTAACTAAAACCTGACTGACACCTGACTGACAATACTACTGATCACCCTACTGACAACCTTACTGACCACACAAAATGTGATGAAAATTAGGATGATTGTGCCAAAGGCACAACAATGCAAATAAATAATAGTAACAAAAAATAGCATGATTATGCAGAAGGCACAACTGCACGGGTAAACTCACTAGTACTCTGTTATGAGCTGTTATGAGCTGTAATATCTGTCATACTCTGTGTTGAGCTAGGGGGTCTGTCATTATTATATAGTACAAGGGCTGTTTTGCTGATGTCATTTTCAGATAATTTTCTACAGCCAGTAGTGTCGATCGCCAATGAGTCCAAAGATAGTCGAAGATCTGTGGTATGTTTCATCAGTGTGCTGGCATGATCTGGTGCCAGATCATACACTCACATTGTCAGTCTTAGCTACATAACCAAACTTGGTGTCTGTGAAAAAGCCCACCATGGGAAGATAGTCGAACCACATGGACGGCTGTTTATCGATACCAAGCAAAGCCAATGGTTCGATCCACATAGTCATCTAGTCAAGGTCAGCAAGCTCCAATACCATTTATGATCATCGACCTACCTCTTTGATCGTTAACTGAACACTTTTTAGTTGCTCACCCAGAGCATACAAAAAGCACTTGTATGGCACTGGATATCATTTCAAGAGTTGGTTGGAGTGGACAAGCTCCATGAGTCCATGTTGAAGGGCCCTGAGTTCCGCTGGCATCACCTCTGCATTAACCTCAGCCTCCATCACTAGCTCCGTCCAGTAATTGAGAAGCTTGAGGTTATATTTGTTTATCTCTGCTTCCATGGTGCTTGTAAATGTTCTGGCGCTGGATCATGCTGTCAATGGCTTTCTTGCCTAATAGATATATTGAATGAAATTGATTAAATGAGCTGCCAATGGCATTAATACTTACTTCCTCCTGGCATGGATGACAGAATAGCTGCTCGCATGTCATGGTCCTCATGGAAATCCTCCAAGTCCGTGTCTGTATGATTGTTTGCTAGGACAATTACCTCTTTTTGTTTTCCATTTGAATCTGTTGATTTCATGTTTTGCGCAAGACAATGCATGAACTCCGTCAGCATAGGAGTCAGTTAGTCCACCACACAAGCTGCAATGTGCTCCACCAGGGCTTCTTGATCAATGATAGCACATTCTGGCACTAGATTGTGCTCAGATCTGTTAGGCTTGTTCGACGGAGGATTTTTCTTCTTGTTGAACATGTGGGTACGAGATTAGTTATATGGGAGTCCTGTTCCACCTGGTACCATCTTCTTGTAACGCTCCTGCCATGATGCGCTTGCCTGCAAGAAGAATGGCAGGACATCCTCAGCTGCTTGTGGCCCGTGTATGTCCTGCCTGTAAGGCTTCCGCGTCCTCCCGATCAAATTCTGCGATGTTCTCCATCGCACATTTGACCTTGCGTTTCCAAGCTGTCTGGACATGTCACCAAGGATGGATTGTGAGAGTGAACTGAACGCAAGGCAAGCTGTACTTTCCCATCACCACAGAGAGATTTTCAGAAGTGAACATCTTGTTGAAGTTGACAAATAACATGTCCTTGTATAGCTGCACCACGTTCTCATCATTGAGTTTCCCTTGTATTTCATGGTCATCCAGTTTTTCGTGGCATGTGTGCCTGGGACACTGTGTACTTGAACGGATAGCCCCCACATCTGCGTCACGGTGGCTTTTTCCATTCATATACATGTTCGTAGTGTAGAGTATAGCCCGTAATAAGTTCGTATCATGTTGGCAATGTGTTCGTCGTGTGTTCGTCATGTGTTCGTCATGTGTTCGTCAAGTGTTCGTCGTGTGTTCGTCGTGTGTTCGTGCATGTTTATAGTGTAGGGTATAGCCCGTAATAAGTTCGTATCATGTTGGCAATATGTTCGTCGTGTGTTCGTCATGTGTTCGTCATGTGTTCGTCAAGTGTTCGTCGTGTGTTCGTCGTGTGTTCGTCGTGTGTTCGTGCATGTTTATAGTGTAGGGTATAGCCCATAATAAATTCGTATCGTGTTAGCAGTGCGTTCGCAGTGTATTCGTCGTCTGTTCGTATTGTTTGTACTATTCTCGTCATGTGTCCGTAGTATGGTTGTACACTATTCGTAAATACCTGCGTGCTGGTAGTATTCTTGTAGATACACTTATGCCACGAACTGTGTACGAGCATATTTATAAACATACTAAGACCTTGTACGAATGTATTATACCATACTACGACCAGTGTACGAACCTATTACGAACATTAAAAACACACCTTGAACAGCGTGCGAACGGTTATGAACACTACGAACATACTGACAACACAATATGAACTTATTTCGAGCTATACCCTACACTATGAACAGTCCACGAACGTTCGACGAACACACTACGAATATACGTAAATACCAGCGTGCTCGTGGTATCACATAATAGCTTACCTCACTCTGCAGACGATCCATTCCCAACGCTTCACCAACCAAACACATCCTAACCCACCACATCCTATCCAGTATGCGCGAGAAAGGCTTCGAAATATGCGTCCATACATGCCAGCCCGGAGGGCATTGCGTGAATGTAAAGGGAAAGACGTTTCTATTCCCGAGGAATGGCAATTCTGGCTCTCGCCATGCTAGTTCATCAAAGGCGCACTCTGGGTGCAAGGAGGGCTGTCCTGGATTCGGTGTTACAAGCTCCAAACAGCTCGTCAGACGCGCAACGAACGAGGACATGGTTGAAGCCGCTTTATTACTACAGAACAAAGGGAAGTCGGTATCAGCAATTAAAGCGTACCTCGAAGAGCACAGCGACTGGAGGTTCAAGCCCGGAGTGAATAGGTATACGAAATGATTCAATCAGCGAGCGTTAACTTACATATACCCTATAGGACGAGCTCGGGAATAAATGATGGTGTTGAAGGAGGTATGGACGCGGACGATCTCATGGATGTCGATGAATCTTCTGGACAGCCCAGTGTCATGGAATCAGGGCCTCCAACTACCGGTATATCTCTTCACGTGCCTGCAGTCTCGCGAACCTCATCCCCAGGTGCAACCTCCGCATGGAGTGGTACGGGAATTCGATCGCCCTCACCGTTGCCCGTGAAACCATTGCGTTTGCTTTATGTACCAGATCCAACCCGTGAACGGGCCACCCGCCCTGGTGTTGATATGGCATGGATTATCAGATACATACCAACCCATCTATATGTGAAGGCCAGGGCGCTCCCGCGATCCTGTTACCAAGCTAGTGCAACAGTGTCCACTCAGCCAGGTGAGACTAAAGTGCTGATTTCTGAGTGGGTACGTTCACTACCATGTTTCATGCGCATCTTCTATATTTTCACCCCCCCCCTGCACTCCAGCTATGGTTGATAATGATGATGTCGGAACACACAACGGGAGATATCAATACGTTCGATGTCTCCTATATGTCCTGGGATGATTTCAGCGTGGCTATCGTCTCGCCCAGGGAACATGGAGAACGCTTTAATGTTATTGCAAGCATGGACTGCATAATTGGTGGGTTGGATTATACCATTGGTCATACGTTCGTAACAATCAGGTCTCATTCTTGGGACAATGTCTGACCTACAACATGTAGATACAAAGATGGGAACTATGGTTTGAGTGCAGATGCGATGGTGGCCTACGAACAGACAATGAATGTCCTCCGTGACACTGTACAGATCTGGCCGCCGATTCCGCAGGTACAGGACTGCGCGCGTAAGGCACGCACGATAGGCCTGTTGAACATAGTGGCGCGTGCGCATGGTTGGCAGAGACCTTCTACACATCGGTTAGACGTTGGGCAGGCAATCCCAAGTGGAACAGTCCTAAAGCGTACGCATAGTGAGTGTGGGCAGCATGTCATAC
>JBBPQR010000561.1:0-10224 GCA_038092615.1 Boletus sphaerocystis | reverse complement strand
CGTTTAACGAGTTGGATGGTAGCAATCCGCCGCCGTAGACCTGGGGAAGTCGATGACGGCCCCCAGAAACGCCAGCCTGTCGTCCTTGTGCACGTAGACCAATCGACAGCTTCAGCCATTGCTCATGTCCACCGCCACCTTCCCGCTTCTGATGTACCCGCGTTGCTCAAACGCCGTTTCCAGATTATAAACCTGTGGCGCCCTATCTCACACGCTGCGTTCGATTGGCCCCTCGCACTTTGTGACTTCCGTAGCATCGACATGAAGAACGACCTCATACCCTTTGCCCTCATACACCCAGATCGAGAGGGAGAGTCTTATGGCATCAAGTTCAACCCGACGCACAAGTGGAAGTACATGAGGGGAATGGAGCCGGATGAGTTTGTTTTGATTAAATGGTACGTATCTCTCCGCAACTTGGTGAGAGGGACTGTGACAAAAGCATGTCTAGCTTTGATTCCGTGCAAGATGGAAGCGTGGCCATTCTTACTCCACACACTGGGTTCGAGGACCCCAACAGCCCCAAAGATGCTCCCCTTAGAGAGTCCATTGAGGTCAGAGTGCTAGTTTTCTACGACGACCAGAATGCGTGAGGGTGAATTCAATGAGGTGCATGTTGATTCTAGATCTGATGATCATCAGCGCAGTTCAGACCACGTCATGTATGCATATCCATTTAACTCATGTAAGCACGGTGAACGAAACATCAGAATATCAATTGTTCAAAAACACTTCCATAAATTGCGACAGAGGCAACCTGGAATACACCAGCTTTACATGAGGATTTGACATGGCTGTTAAATTTGGAGGTACTGGGAAATAGTTGGCGTTAGAAAGGCCACACAGATCAAAGGACGGGATAGACCAGTCGAAGATCTCAGAAGTGGTGGCTCCGAAATCTGTAACGTGATTCGATGAATAGGACGAGCTATGACTCGTTTCCTAAGGTGAAACTGCAACCTGACGATTGCATTACGGTGCGGTCATCGATTCACTTCCAGCTACTCGTTGCCTATTGGATCAAATGTGTAAGGCGATTAAAAACAACAGACAAGTCCATAATTAATTGAGCGGTGGGCCGCTTTGACCACGCAGTGTACGTGAAAACCTAAACACCATGCTGTGCTCCAGCTTGCTCCAGTAAAGATACTTCACTGATGGATGTACCTCTTGAAACCGATTCCTCCTGTCCCAGCTGGAGGTTGGCACTGGTCGGTGCACCAGGAACTTGTCAATGGTGATTCAGAACAGATTTGGGTCTTTTCAGCTGATCATATGACATGCTGCGTAGTGCTAACTTCGAACCGACTTGTCGAGGTAAGCGTGACTAGAACAGTGCATCATTTACACCTCGGTCACATTCGTTTCCTCCAAGTAGTAGGTGAACTCGATGAGTCAAGGCGCTAGCTAGGAAGCGCAGCACTGCCTTCGGCTGTTCTCGATATTTAATCGCGTCATCAGGGCGACTGCGGAGGCCTTAAATTGAACCATGGCCTTCACCGTATCGTCTTTGCAAGATGCTCTTGGTGTTCCACCGACAAAAGTCCCCATCGGTGTTACAGCGTTCGTATCATATGTCACCCCTCCGGCTGTTTTCTACATCGTAGCAGCGGCGTTGGCTATCACGCCCCAAACGCGCATTGTCCGTGTTGCATTATGCCCTGTCGTCGCGTTGTTAGCAATGCGTGCGGCACTCTCCGTAGACGCGTCAATCGGAAATATCGAGCCAAAATCTATCAATATTCAGCTCGTGGTACGTATCTTGAATACTATTCGAAAGCATCCTCGGACAACAGCTCACAGTTTTCTCTAGTGCTCCATGGTAACCATCGCTGCCCACAGCCTTTCCTGGACATTGACAAACAAGCCACTCGTACGATACCTCCGTCCTGCGAATAGTGCATCATCAACAATTATGGACGCCCTTGACCTGGCCACAAATCTTCGTGGCTATGGCTGGGATTGGTCTCGCGGGCTGTACGTCCCGCGCGAAACACGACCAACTAATCGCATAGCATTCGCATTCTATGCGCTCCTTTCTGCGGTTGTATATGGATTCATAGGTGGTGCGCTCCACCAAGCAATCAAGACATTTACTTCAGGCGTCGGACCCACCCCCCAAGGATCCACCATTTTTGATGAAACTCTTCCCCTCTCTGTACGATACCTCCGATCGAGCATCATCTCGATCTTGACTGGCGTTGCGGCCCACACCGGCTCACAGATGACTTACGACGTATTCACCGTGTTTGGCATTCTTATCTTCGGACAAGACCCTGTTCAATGGCCTCCCCTATTCGAAAACCCATGGCGCGCTACCTCGCTCAGCGAGTTTTGGGGCCGCAGGTGGCACCAAATGTTCCGCCACTCGTTCGTCTTGGGTGCTTATCCGTTCTCCGTTGTCCTCGGTCGTGCAGGCACGATAATCGGGGCATTCCTTTCGTCAGCGGTTTTACACCACATCGTGCTAGTTCTGCTTGACAGTCGGTCGGAAATGTGGAAGATGCTCGTCGGGTTTGGGATGATGGCCCCGGGAGTCCTCGCCGAGCGGGCATTCCATCGGTCGACGGGAAGGAAGGTGGGCGGGGTGGCGGGGTGGGTCTGGACGATGACATGGCTTCTCTTGCTTGGTAACGTGATTGCCGATGGGTTCTTGAGCGCCGGGATGTTTGTGGCCCCGAGCAGTATTGACCGTTTATTGCCGGTGCGAACGTTGGTAGACAAGTTGGTGGTAGACTTTGATGCTTGGTTACATACCATTTAGCAAGAAACAGGGTGGAAGTAACTTTGCCACGGACCAACTGATCAAAAAGATCCCTTTCGAGATCCCATTGCCACTTTCTCGTTCCCGTGTTGTACTACCATGATCGTGTGGTTTATTTTGTCAAAGTAAGCATGGCTAGTCGCAGAACATTGCCGGATCACTGGCATTTACCCATCATCTCACCAAGACACATTCATTTTTTTTTCATGACAGAAATGACGGGAGGCAGTGAAGAAATCCATCTTATCGGAGGAGATGAGTCGAGCAAAACAACTGGCACCCAGTTGTTTAAGAAGCGGGCACTGCCTTCGGGTGTTCTCGATAAATATCGTAGGAAGGCGATTCAGAGGACTTGAACGTTGAATTATGTCCTTCGCCGTGTCGTCCTTTCGGGATGCCCTCGTGTTCCATCGACAAAACTCACGGACTGTCCGTGCTGCACTATAGCTGTCGTGACACTGTTAGCATTCGCAGCGGTCTCCGTGGACATGTCACTCGGTAACCCCCATGCTAGATTGAATTCGTGGTATGTATCTTTCAACACGAACGTCCTCCACCACGGGCGACAAATCTAGCCTCAAAGGTTCCACCATTTTCTGACGGAACCTTCCATTCCGTGTTCGGTACCTCCGGTCGAGCATCGGGTTTTTGGCCGCAGGTGGTACCAATGGTTTCGCCAAACGTTCTTCCTGGGTGCTTGTTTGTTCTCCGTGGTTCTCGATCGTGCAGGCACGATAATCGGGGCATTCCTTTCGTCATCGGTTTTCCATCGCCCCTTGCTAGTTCTGCTCGGCAACCGCTCGGAAGTGTGGAGGTGGTCGCCGGTGGGTTTTCGAGCGCCGGCACGTTCGCCCCCAAGTACTGTTGAGTATGCCGCCGTTGTTGGTATCGGTGTTGGTAGAGAAGCTTCAAGTTGGCGATAGATTTCGATGCTGGCAACGTACCACTGTTTAGGGAGGAAGCAATGATACGCATGAGAATATATGCAATGTATGACACCGATACTTCGCCGACGGTCCGAACGTACGGTACGGTGTCCGAGTTTCTCAGCCGCCACTCAGAATCGACTTGATTTCCCAATCACCGCACCCACAGCAGTTTGAAAACACCAAGGTAGAATAGAGAAAAATAACCCAGGTCATGCTTTCTTGATGTATGTGCTCCATATGCACAATGATGCTGTCTAATTTGCTTGTTTCGCAGGGTCACTGCGTGGATGTTCTACTCTAGATCTTGTATCAGAGTATAAATTGACTGTCAGAGTCATATGGTTACCCGTCCGTGGGAGACGTCGCCCGTGGCTACATATATCGATCTTCAGACCCCCCATGGTGACCCGGTGGTGGCGGCTGCTACTGTGTCAACCGCCAGTCACCAGGCTCCTTCGTACCGCAAATCCGATGTCGTCGGCCGTCAACAAGAACACCTCATTAGCGAGCATGCGCAAAACATTTTACAAACGAGATCACGCGCTGGCGGCCGGGGCCAAGGCTTGAAGCACTTACTCAAAACCGCCGGATATAATTGTCAAGCCGCTCAAACATGATTGCATGATGGCTCGCATCCGCCAGCACGCCTTGACGGTAGGACGTGCGTGGAATGCGTGTTTCGAAAAGTCCGAAAGGTCTGTGCGCTACGGGAATGAGCGACGAAACGGAGAGCAATCAAGTATAATCACGCTGCAGCCGTGCCGCAAATGGAGTTACTGGCACCTGCACCTCGCTGAGCAACGCGCAGCGCCCCTTTCCTTCCGGCGCACTGCGAGCTCAAACGCACGGCTAGTGTGTCTTGGTGTAACACGGCAGAACACCGCGCCCGCAGGTCAGATTATTAAACCGATTCGTGGATGCAAGCGCACGCAGTCGAACGTGCTTGCTCGAACCGCATTCCTGGTTGAAATCTCCGTGGTGAGGCCAATGCCGCATCTCCAATTCAGTACGTCGGCGCAAACCTAAATGATGATTCATGGCCACGGTGCCACCGCACCCCTAAGTAACCTTGGTCGGGAAACACCTACAAGTCTCGGCTGTCAAGTGACGTGCGGCGCTCAGGAACGCGTGCCGCTTAACAAGGTTTAAAGACGTCTGACACAGGCCCACTAGCACGCTGCAAACCATGCACTATTCCTATCTATGGGCCACTGACGGAGAGCATTACACAGCGATAGGACTGATATGTAATGCAACGCGTTGGCGTAGGATTTGATGTGATTCTGCGTCACATCTTCCGATTGTAGCAAGTTGTTTGAAGTAGAGAATCGATTTTGGGCAAGCTAGAGAACACGCTTGGTTCCAAAGCTGGATACATGAGTGGAAATACCAGCTTCGTAGCGTCGTCTCCGCACGCCAGGATTCCAGATGACGGGCCGGGATGGATTCTCGGCGGGTGGAAAAACCTCATACTTTGCGCCGCACTACTAATCAATCATCCACATCCTCTGAGAAAATAAATACTAATATACCAGGTCCGTGTGCACCCAATGCTGTCCAGAATGAGGCAGAGGCTAGAGCGTCAGACTAGGTAAAAAAAGGCAACAGGCAGCGCAGCAGCAGGCCGAAACCAATTTCATCAGCATCTTCATTTGAAAATGCGGTTAGGACGCAAAGGGGCGCTTTACCTTCTAGGTAATCTGCTGCCAAGAGTCTGGAACGACACGCGTGAAAGTGACATCGGGGGGAATGAAGGCAAGAATTGGGGTTGGGAAAAAGTGAGAAGAGAAGGATCAATGTTGATCCATATGAGGCATTTCGGGTCGCTAGAAAGGGACGTACAACTCAAGCGCAATTTCGGGTGGAATGCGCTCTGTAAATTCATTGATAGGAACGTCTTCTTTTGAGCCTGCCCCTTCGTAATGGGCCTTGAAGGACATGTATTCACAAACTTTTTCTACGATGGGGGCGCTGAGAATGTGGAAGCGAACGTACATTCATGGGCATGTAAGCGGATGTTCGAAAACACGTGATCGAGTGCGATGACTGACCGTTCGCTGATTGGACAAATATTAGCCAATGCTTCTTTGAAGCTACCTGTGCGATGCAATGGAACCGCCGCGGTAATGTGAGAATGGAACGCAAGGGTCACATAAGAAGGGGTGTTGGTTATGGAAGAGAAACTCATTTAACTGTCAAAATTAAGCATGTTCTTGAGTGTTCCACTCATTGTGGCGACGCTACGCTTGATGAGAAAGGCGTAACCGTCTGAGCTGACGAGTTTGACCCAGCCGTCATTGTCCTGCAGATTGTTAGTGTGTCGGCGCGTAGACTGGACAATGACTTGCATTGACATCACCACTGGCCATGGCGTCTCTGGTGCAAGTTCGGATTAGTGGCCGTGGAAATATCGAGTGTCGGGGTTCGGAAGAGTCCGAGGGATCATCGCGGCACCTTGTCCGCACCGCTTGACCATCGCTGTACATCCGCCACGCACGACACTCGTTTACGGCCTGGATATGTCTCTACCCAAGGTATGGATTACGGCCTGTGCAGTATTATAGGCTGATGTGCGTGGGCGGGTGATCTAGCGAATCATCAAGGTAATTATCGTGGGCATGTCGAGGGCGTGTCACCCGCACCGCTGACATTGTGCACACGCATGGGCAGGAGACGGAGCGC
The DNA here is from genome assembly GCA_038092615.1 of Boletus sphaerocystis. NCBI lineage: Eukaryota > Fungi > Basidiomycota > Agaricomycetes > Boletales > Boletaceae > Boletus > Boletus sphaerocystis. The sequence goes on along the minus strand of JBBPQR010000561.1, from coordinate 3,849 downwards.
CTCGTCGCAGACCCCGCTCCAGGGATCACTGCTGCACCACACGAAGACAACCTGCGGTACTTTGATGTGACAATTCAAGGGCCTGATGGGAGTCCGTTTCAACGTGAGTCAAGGGGTCACTCGCGCGCACAAACAAGCGATCTGATATGATCGGACAGAGGGTGTATTTCATCTAGAGCTGTTTCTTCCCGAGGAATATCCCATGAGCCCGCCCAAAGTACGGTTCCTGACCAAGATATACCACCCGAACATTGGTGAGTTGGTTTGGCACGAGGGGGCATGTGCCAGGTGGTGTGGCGTTGTTATTTTCCGTGTGCTCACATAATGCCCGATGGCGGGTTTGGACGTTTGGTGCATATAGATAAACTGGGGCGTATTTGTCTTGATATCCTGAAAGGTGGGTGCAGCGCGCGTGTTTGCACCGCGACTAAAACGGAGGTGACGCATGCTGGACAGATAAATGGTCGCCGGCGCTGCAGATCCGGACGGTGCTGCTGTCGATACAGGCGCTACTGAGTGCGCCGAACCCGGACGACCCGCTGGCGACGGACGTTGCGAAGCACTACAAGGAGAACGAGAAGGATGCGCAGCGGGTGAGTCGGGAGTGGACGGAGAAATATGCCTGCCAGTGAAGTGTATGTAGGAGTATGAATAGTGCACTAGTCGAACACGCTGTTTTATGATTCCGTAAGGTCTGGGCTTTGGTCTAGAGCCTGTCCAAGCGACACTTATTATTATTATCCAACGTCCCCTCCTGATGCCAGCTCTGCCCTCTCTCCCGCCCGTTCATGTCTCTCTTCCTAATCGCTGACATTTGCCCCCTCGTCATCGCCCATTCCACCACAGACGACCTCCTCGCCCTCTCCACCACCGCACGACACGTCCGCCAGGCATGTCTCCCGTTTCTCTTTGCAGACGTCCGATGGCCGCACCGATCCAAAGCAGACAGAGAGCGCGGCCTTCTCTTCTTCCCCGACTCTCTCTGGCCCTTCATCAGGTTCGTCTGTCCCGCTCTGATTTTTATTCCTGCTTATCGCACCCCTCCAGGCACTTCCGTCTCGACTGGCATGACGAGTGGACAGAGCCTGGCCGCATTCGCTACGGCTTCCTGGATCGCGAGGGCATCTATTGCCCACACCACATGGACCTCGCCGTCCATGCCATCACCCGCATGCCAAAGCTTAATACCGTCACCTTGAGTACCCCTTTCCTTCCCCCTCAGGCTCTCTACGAGGCACTTGGCCAGTGTCCCTCCCTCTCCTCGTTCAACCTGATCGACACTCCTATCGATCAGAGCCTCATGCATTTTTTCCCTTCTCCTATTCGCCGCGTCAACCTTACCCCCGTGGGCCAGACCCTCCGCATCGGCGACGGCCCGACCGATCCAAAATTCGCAGAGATCACCTATTTTATGCGCGACTGGCGCAGAAAATACAGGGCGCAAGCAAACCTCCGCGGTTACAGGGAAATACGCTCCTCCGCAGTATTTCTCCGCGAGCACGCGCGCACCCTCACCCACTTGGAGCTGTCAGGTGATTTAACCTCTTTCACAGGTCTCGCGACCGTCGACTGGCCTGTTCTCTCGACCTTCATCCTCCATGGCAGGATCCCCAACCTGCACTTGAATATCTCATTTCACATGGGTGCTCAGTCCGTGGTCCAACACACCCTCTTTGACGTCTTACACAGGATGCCCGTGCTGCGCGATTTTCGACTGCTGTTCCCTCAGTCAAGGTCGCAAGAGTTCTGTTTTCTCGATTCATACGTCCTCTCCAAACCAGAAAACCACGCCAAGCTCGCTTCCTTGGACAGCTTTGCCATCTCGAACGCATGCATTCTCGAGGGCGTCTTCAACTACTTGACAAATCTTCGTCGACTAGCTATCATGGCTCTTGTCGACCTCCCTCGGTGGCCTATTGCCCTCTCACAACCCCAGGTCGAAAGGGTCCTCGCGGACATCGGCGCAAGCAATTGCCCTCTAAAGCATCTCCGTATCATTATCGAAGACAAACTCACGCCAGCCATATGTCGTCTCATTGCTATCAATTGTCCCCAACTGGAAGTTCTCGAAATCGAGCGGTGTGGCTACCACGATGGCAAGTCTGTGTCTTCCTGTGTACGTCCGCTCTTCCCCCCTCCAGTCCTCCCTCGTTACCAACTTGCCACCCGTTTACTCCCGGGTTTTGCCACCATGTCCTTATATTGACTGCGGTGCTCATTGTGATAGGATGCTGACCCTAGAAACGTTGCTTTCATCTTTTATCGCGCACAGCAGGAATATCTAGAGGCCCTTTCCTCACTCTACTCCCTACGCGACCTGCGGCTTTGCATGCAATTCCCTGAATATGACGAAGTAGACGACATGGAATCGTGGCGTGTCGTACGGCAAGACTGCGCCACCTTTTTTGCACGTGGTCTCAAATCGCTTCAAAAAGTAGGGTTCGAGTATCGAAAGCGGACGGGCACGCACAGGTATCAAGACGCATGGCTTGATTACGCGATATGTGGACGTGAGTGTGGGGAGATGAGGCTTTGTCAGTTACCTGCGTTGTGGTATCCCTTTCCAGAGGTTTGGGAACCGGAGAGGCTCCGGTTTTGAAGGTAGTGGGCATATTAGCCTACATGCGCAGCATCATCGCGCACCCTCTCCCCGCCTCAATTTCTCTTGGTGTTTCTGTATGCAGATGCCTTGCAGGTCTTGGTCTTGTTAATCGTGCAACGCTCTTCTTCAAGCTGGCCTCAGTTGTATGTTTCTCTTTCCCTTTCAGCCCATCATCACATCATCATTATGCATCATCCCACGGCGTCGGCCTGGTTACGCTCATTCACTCTTCTTATTTTGCATCTTACTCCCCCCTTTCCCTCTTCACATCGAAACGACGTTCATTGGCATGATGAAATCAACACAACTTTTCCCCTTTCATTTACAAGCACTGACGACGTAGATTTTCTTGCTCTTCATTTCATGATGTTGTTCATCTTTTGTAGGATTTGTTGTGTGACATAGGGTATGAGGTTCTACATTGGGTCGTCGTCATTCCATACACGTACATACACATACACTATATTCATGCGGGTTATTCTGGTCTGTTGTACTGCTCGTTTTTCCTTCTTTATTTTCGTCATCGGGAAGTGTAGTGTTTTCAGGGTTGACTATATAAGTATGCCCATTCCTATGCATTGACGTGGATCATTCAGGTATATTATATCGCACGCGCATGTTAGGGAAGGTACGTATCCAATAACATCACACCCCTCCCTCCGCCCTGTTCCGAGCTCAGGTTCGAGTTGTACGGTGTGCATCAAAGGGGCAGAGGGCAAGGCGCACATTCTCGGGTTAAAGATACCTCGCTCGTTCACTTGGCGCGGTGATTTCGAACCGTATACCGTTTCCAAAGGCCCGCGGATACATAATTCCGGCGGGCTCCCCCTCCCTCGCCTATCAAAGGCTTCACACATACGTTGACAACGGTACTTGGTACTTGCTGACTTCAAAGGTCGTGGATCACGGTTACTTTTTCTTTCTGGAACGTCTGTCAACGGCTTTCGGCCGGAGATAGGCTTACCCGCATGGACCCGGATCTCGATAAGTTCCTTTTCCCCTCAGAAATAGGGTTAGGGAAAAAAGGGTGACCATTACCCTGTTTTACGTTGGCTCCCATGGCGATAAGTATTGTGGTTGTGTGTCCCAGGACCCACACACAGCCGCATCATGGATGCCAGCATGATTTTCTGATACGTATCAGCGGATCCGATTATTGGTTATGGTATGAATTATGGTATGCCCTACGCCATTATGGGTCCTGCCAGTAGGGTCTGGACCGAGCCACGGGGTCAATCCGGGCTACG
>JBBPQR010000560.1:0-10226 GCA_038092615.1 Boletus sphaerocystis | reverse complement strand
TCGAGCACTTGTCTGGCATCAACCCCATCGCCAAAGATGACTCCCATCTCTTCCAAAGATTTGCCTGTGTGACAAGTCAAAACAATACATGTCCAAGAGAGCAGAGAGACTTGCCTTTTGTTTCAGGGAAGAGAGTCGCGATGATGATAAAGTCGACTGCATTCAGGCAAACAAAAAGTAGGTAAAATTTCCACCCAACATTAGCCATCCCAATCGGCGACGTTTCGGAAATTAATGTATTGAGCAACCAGTTCGTGCATGTAGCCACGCTCGTGCCAATGGACCGTGTCCGTGTGGGAAACACCTGACATCGGTTTGGTCAGCGCACCCGTGATGCAAGTTTGTGAACCAGTTTTACTCACTTCCGAGGCAAGTACCCAGCTGACGGGTCCGAAGCTTAATGAGAAGATGATACTCATCATGAAAATCATTGCGATAGCAGCCTTTTGAGCTACCAAATTCTGGTCTTCACCGGGAGGGAACGACGCTACTAAAGCAGCCAAAATGCTGAACAAAGCTACGAAGGACGCGGCACCAAACATGAGGGGTTTCTTGCGGCCGACCCAGTCCAAGATAAAGATAATGAAGCTGGTCACGCTGGTCAGTGATAGTTGCCAGGGATTGGGTTTGTGATACATACAATAGGTTCGCAATGGGCCCGATCGCCCCATAGATCCCTTGAACAAGCAATGATTGACTGGCAGTCAAGCCTAGCGCTTCGTACATCTGCGGCCCAAAGTAGTTGATGACTTGTCATGCATCAGTTATCCATTGATATCGTCTCAGCCCGGGAACTCACCGTTGATGCCCGTAAATTGCGTAAAGGCCTGTACACCAACAGCGACCAAGGTCCTTCGTAACATTGCAGGAGTAGCCCAAAGATCGCTAATGTTTCGACTTCGGACGAGTGAATCGGCTTTGATCTGATCATGCATCTGCGCGAACTCTGAATCCGCGGCGCTCTTGGCTTCTGGGGTATCAACGCCATGAAGTTGGTAGACAACCTTGCGAGCTTCGTCGACTCTGTCCATTTCAAGTAGCCAACGCTGGTGGCGGGTAAGCTTTCGAAACGACTGAACACAACTTTGCTACACGTACGGGGCTGTAGGGTAAGAAGTTGATGCCTATCAACAACACAGCCGCTGGCACAATCTATGCGTAAAGGTAAGTCTTGCACGCGTCAAATCATTACCGCACACTCGCCTGAAGGCCTAATGGGAGCCTCCAAGATACGTTGCCGTCCAAGTACTGGCACCCATAGCCGACCTGAACACGGTTAATCGTATACGAGGATCGAGGTGGTATACACTCACCCAGTTTGCGACAATAAAGCCAACACCCAACATCTGCTGGTTCAAGCCGACCATAAAACCTCTGATCTTTGGTGGCGCAATCTCTGTCTGGAAGATCAAGTTAGCATGGATCGTCTAACCAAATGAAGCTCAGCATGTTACGTTGTATAGCGGTACTGTCATAGACAGAATGCTGAAGTTCTAATCGCTTAGTAGTAATATTGTCTGTCCGACAGGGAGTACCGACCCAATGGCAACCCCAGCGACAATGCGACCAACAAGCATGCACGCCATGTTCGGCGCCGCTGCTTGCAAAACACAACCACAGATCGCCCAGACGGTCCCAAACTAGATTTAAATCATTGAACAACAGAAATCAGAACATGTGCGGAGAAATATTCACCTGTATACTCCGCTTGCGTCCCCATTTGTCATTGGTCCTGTTTTGTTGAATACTCCATTTGCTGTTAGGGAGGCATCAACTTACCAAGCCGCACCCATAGCCCCAAAGAAGCATCCACCTTAAAGCATTCACATCAATATCAAGGTCCATTGTGGATTGCGAACTACTTGCCGTTGAACGTTGAAACGACTGCGCCTAACATGGCACTACTCGGGTTGTGAAAAAAGACCGTAAAATTATCCAGGGTTTTAACAGAAGATATGATGCCGCTGCAGATGATCATGTCGTCAAACACCACACAATCAGAATAGAACAATCAATCACCTGTCATAGCTGCAAAAAAAGAAATAACAATCCGTTCAACCATTCAAGAAACGAGACCTAAAGCTGTTCATACCCAAAGAGGAATGCACCTATAGGCCAAAACAAATAAGCTAGTGCAGGGAAGGGTGTAAAGACAAACACACCTATAGCACTGAAAAGTGCTACAAAGATGTTGTAAAACAACCCCATCTTCTCAGATACCTTGCAATGTTCACGGGATTCAAGAAGGGGCTGAAACGCGCAGATAACTTGCGACCTTCTGTTCATACTTATACATCCCGGAACTCGGAAGAACGGTAGAAGCAACGGATCATACATGTCGGACGAAAGACTGCTGTGAAATTCGTGACCCCTGTTTCTGCCAAGTAGTACGTAGTGTCAGGCCCGGGCAAACCCCAGCGCATGTCACGGGTTGCAGGTTTGGCTTCCACGAAAGGTACCAGGGGGTTTTAGCGGCTAAGCAACACGTGTCCCATAGTGCCCACGTGGGTCTTGATGTCGACTCGTCGGAGCCGTCAAACACCCCACGTATGACCTGGGTAGGGCCCCGCGGGAGTCCACGCGCCTCTGCGACTGGCTTAAGTGATTGCAACATCGACCGACATACCTCTCAAAACAAAATCAGAGCGAATCCTGGATACAAGCCTATCAGACCTGCCTGCATAAAGTTTACCTCGGAAAACAGAACTAACTCAACCAGTAGTGGAAAGTCAACTGAGCACAATAGTCACAAGAGCTGTCAGAACGGCCGCGTCATACGTCACCACTGCAATTTTCCTTCAGTCAATCTCCGCCGCCTCTGAGAGTGGAAAGTAGAGGGGGATGAGCTGCCTGAGTGCTCCTTCATTCGATAGCCCCATGGTTCAAGATGAAGATCACATACTCGTAAGTATCCTTGTCCCTGTCGCCGAAAACCACAAAGATTACACGCTTAAGCTAGCATGGCGTGAGTTAATTTCGCCGCGATTGATGCCTAGCGTTACAGCACCTTCTTGCCGTCTTCTTTATCCAGAAATTCCCGGACAGATTTCAGTGCAACTTCTGTGGCATCTCTGATGGGATAGCCATACACCCCTGTAGAGATGCAAGGGAATGCCTGTATTTCATCGTCAACTCACGATTTCCGTTTCAGGATGGGCATACTTACAACGGTCTCGCAATTATTGACGGTCGCCAATTGCAAACTCGCTTTATAGCTAGACTCAAGTAACCTTTCGCAGTTTGCAGCTTGTTCGGAGGAATAGATCGGGCCGACGGTGTGGATAACATGTTTTCTGTCCGTCGATGGATAGTGTAAGCAACATTCAAGTTCGATAAGGAGCCACCGACGCACGCAGGAAGATTATACCCGCCAGTTATCTTTGCATCTCCCGTTTCGCAGCCATTCAACGTCCGACCTGGATCTTGTCTGTGAGAAGGTATTGAAGACGAGAATTCGCCATCCGACCTACACTCTTCTAAGAGCCTTGGACCGGCAGCACGATGGATGGCACCGTCTACTGCAGGATACGAGCGTCGATAGAGCGTATGAGAAGATAATACGATGCTCCCGTACCTCCTCCGCCACCTTCTAAGCTCGTCAGCGTGGGCGTCACTCGGGTGGTACTAGATCCGCTTCAGGCTCACCAAGCAGAGTTGAGTTTGCTGCGTTTACGATCGCATCTATCTCAAGTTTGGTGATGTCTCCGTCGCTTCCAGCAGTAGAGGGGCCCAGATTGGTACAGGTTTGACGTGATTATCTGAACCGAACTCACTAGAGAGATACTTGTTTCAAAACGCTGATCAGAGGTGGATAATACGATGGGGTTTGGGATTGAACAGCACTTTCACGCAGGATCCGACCGCTTCGATAGAGGACACCTATCGTTGGGATTTCGCTCAACGGTATTGGCATCGCTTCGGGGTGTAACTTGAACAATTTGTACAATTGGCGGCGGAGTTTTACTCTCCACATCGAACTTGGAGCTTGAAGGTCGGCACCTACTATGGCTGAAATGGGTCAGAGCTACGACTTTACTCACAGCTTGATACCATGTGTATAATTAATGTAAAATACTAAATTATCCCACTTACTACAAGATCAAAACGAACCGGCCCACGGATGAGATCCTGGCTACGATTAATAAGTTACATGCAAAGTACAGTTCCTTGGAACATGATGACAGCATACTCAAGTAGCAGAGCACACAGGTAAAATCTGAATAACCGGACTATAAAGGGTGGCCTGAATAAGTGGCAACGAGAGGTATGTTGTCTAGCCGGGTTTCCGGTGCGGGAGTTCCAGCAAGTGAGCGTTCAGCCAATGTACGTTCGGCGATCGTGGCAGTCGGCTGAATGGTGTTCGTCTGCGAATGTGTGGAGAGGAACTGTTCTCGTTCGGGCGACTCGGAGGCCCGAGCGACAGTTGTAACTGGTTGATTGTGAGGATAATATGATCTGCGTTTCAAGGACATGAAATCGTAAACAGTAAACCTTCAGGAAGATGAGTATGAATCCGTTATTTTCCAAATAGAGATACTCACTCTTCTGATAGTTGCCTGAACTCGGGCTTCATCTTGTCCAGGTTGGGGTTAGTCTTGCGTTTCGAGTGAGTGAGTGGTTTTTCCACCATCAGGAATTCATCGAGTTCATGAGTAACGTCAAAGTTTGCCCTTTTTGACTATACCTGTAGAGTCAGTAAACGTATAGCAATTGGTAGCGAAGCACTGACGTCTGGTATGAATGGGGACTGGGCTGACTTAGAGGTTAAATGATTCCAATCTACCCCCGATAACCATGGATGATTTTTGATATCTTGGAATCCCGCGCCTCCGGGTTTGCAACCCAGACGTTGGCTGACATTACGTTCGATGAGCTGCAGATCCACCTCTCGTGACTGTTTGTACCACAGAAAGCGGCTCGCACTTACCGCCTGAATAAAGTTGACGCCTTCCAAACTACATTTCTGGCTTACATCATCGGGGAACTTTAAGGTGTCGTTCATTATGGATTTTCTCATCTTCTCGGCGGTGCGTCCATCGAACGGTCGGGAGTTGAATAGAAGCTCGTATGCAGTAATTCCGAGACTCCACCAATCTATACACCAGGTATATCCTTTCCTCCCTATTACCTCCGGAGCCATGTATGCCATGCTACCGGCGACGCTGGTATGCAACCGCCGCTCCGAGTAATGGATTCCGACATTGAAGTCAGTGATGTGCGCATGACCTTGGGCATCGAGGAGAATATTGTCAGGCTTTATATCGCTGAAAGAGATGTACCGTCACAAGGGCAGACGTGCAAACGAGAACGAAGCACACCGGTGGATGATCCTCCGTTTGTGGAGGTAAACCAGGGCGGATATGAGTTCTGCCATCCAAAAACGTACAACGTTCTCGGAGAAATCTCCCTTGCGTTCGAGGTGAACTTTGGCAAGACATTTGAGTTCCAGACGCACACGGAAAGATTGAAACTAATGACATGACTGACATCGAAGGTCACCTCCAAGCATCAGGTCCAGGACAAAAAAGCAATTTTCATCGTCTTGAAAAGCGTATCGCAGATTGACGATGAAAGGATGGTCGACCTAGGATGAAATATGGAATGATTTGATAGACAGCAAGACGACATGCACGACGTACCTCTTCCAGAAGACGACGCTCTTGGATTGTATTTGCTACTGCCTTTTGTTTGACGCATCTCGATTTGTCGATGTACTTGAGTGCATATACCTGTTTCGTCTTCTTGTGTTCCACCACCCTGACCTGTACCAAGGGTGGTGACACGTCGCACAGGATGGTTTGACAACCGCTTACCTTTCCAAAAGCGCCCCTGCCAACAGCTCGATGGAGCTCGAAATGGAAGAGATTGACTTCGGAATCAAAATCGACTGGTGCAGAAAAACAGCATCCCATGGTTCGCGAGAGAGAAAGGAAAGTTGAAGGAAGGAAGAGCACACCAACTTGGGCTTAAGTATTGGCTTCTCACTGAGAACAAGAGCGTATGGATTTGGTTGATCCCCTGTACAGGCTTTGTAACTGATATGGCATTGCTTTAATTTAAAGTTGTCAAGCATCCACATTGCGTCCGAGCTGCTGCCTCGACTCGAACGAACATGGACTTGGAAGAACAACTGGGTAACCAACTTCCAGCAGCACCAACACAAGACTTCTTGGCCACCCTCAAGGTCTTTCCACTCATACCATATCTGAAAAAAGACGTTACCGTCAGTCATGCCCCTCGTCACCTCTTCTTGTTCTGACTTGGTCTGCAGAGTTCCATAGGTTCGTCCATCGCTCAACACACGCCCCATGACCTCTCACTTTTTCTCCCCAGACACCCCATTGAGCTGGGAGTGAGTTTCTGCACCCGTCCATCATGCATTCTTGACAACACCTGCCTGCAGGCAACTCACCGCCGCCGATGTCAATTTCGCTGTGGTACGGCCATTGGTATTGAAGTATGCCCGACTCCAGAACATGGCAGTCGTGTATGCCTGCATGGTTGTCCGGTCCTACTTTCTATCGCGGACTGCAACAGAGCTGGCCCATTCGAGCGTCCTGGCTTCTCGGGCCACGCTTTGTGAGATCCTTGCGCTGAAACTCCTCAGTTACTTTGCGTCTAGCAAGCTCCAGCTGGTCGCGGTTCTGACCACGCTTTGGAATCCGTTGGCTGGAGCACCGCTTGACGTGGTGGAAGAAGTCAAGGAGGTGCTTGGCACAGAAGAAGCCATTGAGAGTTCGCAGAGCGCGATTGAGGTCTGTATTTGGTAATCCATTCTCATTTTTTATCTTTCGTTAAGATCTTCCATAGATGGCAATAGGGACCAAGGCCAAGGCCTTCCTGGCGTCCACTATCGTACAAAGCGTCGTAGATGATGTGCACACAGGTCGTATTGTCTTTACCGTTGTCTCAAATAGGTCCCTGGTGGCCGATAACTACAAACAACGTGCTATCGAGGTGTATGATGTTCAAAAAGCCCCGTTTCTTGACCATTACAGGTTGGACTATGTTCATATCTTTGTTTCGTGCTGACCCAGAATCGATCTAGGTTGAGAGTTCCCCGTTTCTCGAACATCTTGCACTTTTTAAACATTGCAGTGCTTACGCTGACTTACGTGCTTTGCTTGCGCAGTATGTCGACCTTTTCGGACTGGACCCAGTGCTAATACCCAGCAGCGCGGCGTATCGAGGGTGTATCCACGTGGGAATCAGTCTTTCTTGTATTTGCTACCGCATTTACCTTGCAAGAATACACGGCGTCGCGAGAATATGGTTGGCGTAGTGAGTGTGAATTTCGGATTAAATCTGGGATTTCTCACTTCTGCGCTACCTACTAGTTTACGCATCCAATGTGAGTCTGCTAGTTATTATGAACATGGATTCATTGCTCACTTGTATAATAGGTATGGAATGTGTTTGATACGTCATTTGTTCTGGTCTTCCTGGCGTATGTCGGGCTTCGCATGAAAGGGCTTATATGTGACGAAGGTCTGACATCCAGAACCTTGTGCACATGCCATCTCACCTTTTGAATAGCTGACACCTCAAAGCTAGCGTTTGAATTTTTGGCTTGTGGTGCTTGCATTCTTGTCCCGCGGTGCGTTTGTGTCGTTCCATCATCCAGAACTCATTCCAACATGATATGTCTCTTAGTTTGGCCTTTTATGCTATCGTCAATAATGTCGTTGTCCTGTGAGTATAGGCGACACGACGTAGATCTCGTCTCATCTGTTCAAGTGCTTTGCGGGCGATGATCTCCGAGTTCGTGTTCTTCATATGTATTGCTGCGACGTGCTTTTCGGGTTTGCTCTTGACCTTGTACACACTTGGTAAGTCGTGGACCTGTTGTCATGATACCTGCCCACTGAAAGAAGAAAGCATCGGATCGATGGACTGTCAAGGGCATAGCCTGGCTGATGGTACAGATCTGGTTCGGGAATACCAGTCTAAGCTTCCTGCAGGCCTCGAGCTTTCACCCCGTGCTCGGTCCCATTCTCATGACCTGTTTTGCGGTGTTGGCTAATACTCTTTTACTGACAAGTGTGTACTTTTTTGGTGCTAGGCCAGTCATAACTGACCCGCTGTTCCGTAGTTCTCATCTCTATTCTCTCCAACACGGCGGCGCGAATTGATTCAGTAAGTTGTCCTTTTATTTCCTGTACGCGTCCTGTTCAATTACATTATGCAAGAATTCCAATCATGAGGTACGAGGGACACATTGCCCCTTGATTATAGCTGATTCTTGAGAAGTTTCTGTTCCAGCATGCCATAAATACCATTGAAGGGTAGGCGAAGACCGACTCTTACAAAGAAACATACTAACTAACCGTTTAGAGCCAAATCGGATGCTCTATTTAGCTATCAGCCTCCATTTAACATCCTCGCGTTTCTGATACTGAAACCAGCAAGCTATGTCCTTTCACCGCGTGCACTGCACTCTGCCAACGTTTTTCTGATCAAACTCACAGTGCGTACGCCCCGCGTCTGATTTTCTCCGCTGAGTGTTTTATTAGTCATTTCCTATTCTTATCATCATTGCGCTTTATGAACGACAACTAGCCTCCAGCCAGAAGATGAAAGAATTCAAGAAAGATTCCAAACATACATTTTTTCATAACTTCCCTCGCCATTTGATGAGCATGCCACTCGTTGAGTACCTGGTAGGATCGAAGTCGACCAACCTGTATGATGTGATCTTCGAGGTTGAAGAATCTCGCGATTTCAACCTTTTCCACGACTCTGACAATGAGGACGAGGAAGATCCACTCCTGGCCGCCGTCCCACCAGCAAGTCCTCTATCACGATCGCCACCTCGTGGATGTAACACTTTGTTGGATAGCCAGCAGACTCCACGCTCTCCCCGGAAACGAAAGATTAGCAGTTTAGCGCCTTTGCAGGAGGCTTCTAGCAATGCAAAAACCTTACCTCTGGACACCACCACACCACTCTCGAAGCTGTTTTCCTATTCGAGGCCGGTTACTGCTATAGACCACCAAAGTGGGGCTAACCTTCATCGAATGCAAACTTTGTTGGATCAATACCGGGATCTACCAATTCGCCGCCTTCAAGACGACATGAAGGAGATGCATGTATGTGATATATGGATGGTGCGGTATTGATCGTCTAAGCTAATCATGTTTGAAAGGATCGACAACGGCGCATCGAGAATCTCCTCTTGACTTTGACACGAAACATTTAGAGCGCTCACGATCTTGCCATGTTCACTCTTAGCTTCTGTTTCGCATATAATTTGTACGGACTTGGATTGCTGTATGTTATTCCAATGACTAGTCATGTGAGGTTTCCTAGTCACGTGCGTTCTGGCGCGTCGACCAAGCCTTTTGGCAAGCATCGATTTCCTGCACCGTGACTGCGATGACTTCCACTCCGCCCCCGCTGAGCAGTTTTGCCATCCCAGCAGCACCGCGCTTGCCGTCAACGGCGACCTCGAGAAATCGCAGTTCGATTGGCTCTTCCTTTTCTTTCGGTCCACAGCCTATGATATCTTCCTTCGCGGCGGGTGATATGAGCACCTCCTCTATTCCACGTCCCCTTGCCCTCGACCCAAATAGGTCTATGCTACCCAGCTCTCCACGCGCCTCTCCTAGACGGCACCGCAGATTGAAGGACAGCGGCAGTCGACATCCTCTCGCAAATGATACCATGGATATTTTCCAAGACTTGGAAGGGGAACAGGATCATGATGACGATGGCGAATGGGGGATGGTTGATCGCATGCGTTTATGGCGGCATGACGCTCTCATGCAGCATTTGTATGAGACTGCCGCGTTCTGGGGAGACAAGATTCTTTCTTGGACGAGTGCGTTGTATCCTCAATTTTGCGTCTCTTATACTCATAGTGCACTAAAGGCGATCCAAATGATGCATTTTGGCTGGCTCAAACATATTTCATGACTCACCAGTACTCTCGTGCCGAGAGATTGTTAACTCGTCCATTCCCTACCAAAACCCAGACCGCAGAACCTCCATATTCCAATGGAGTCGATCAGTCGATGATAGGCACTTCTGCGGTCCGGCCTTTCTCCCTGGATACAAAGGAAAAAGGCAAGGAAACACAGCGACAACTCGAACTATCTGCTCGTCTCCCCATGGGTCCGGCAGGTTTGATCAAGCTTTCGGAGGCACTCCAGGAAAACGTCTCTAGGCTTGTTGACATGAGCGTTGCTTGTCGCTACCTCGCATCACAGTGTCAAGTAAGACAGGGT